>JAURVB010014854.1:0-106708 GCA_033002965.1 Piper betle
CGATATTAAAAGTTAATTCGCGTTCACGAGTTCGAGTCGAGTTTACGGCATAACGAGTCGGGCTAAATAATAACGAGTTATACTCAGCTCGTGCCCGACTCGATTCTTCACCAACTCGATTCTTCGCCTTTCCTTTTCATCTCCCTTCCAGATCCAGAGCGAGCGGCGTGGCGATCGTCTCGGCGATCGAGCGAGTCTGGAGCAGCGATGGCTCGATCTGGAGTAGCGATCGACGTGGGCTCGTGGCGATCGGCGGTCTGGAGCAGTGATCGGAGATCTGGAACAGCGATGGCTCGATCTGGAGCAGCGATCTGATTCTTCACCTTTACTTTTCATCTCCCTTCCAGATCCAGATCTGGAGTAGCGAGCAGCGTGGCGATCGGACGATCTGGAGCAGCGATGAGCTCCAGATCTGGAGCAGCGATCGACGTGGGCTCATGGCGATCGGCGGTCTGGAGCAGCTGATCGGAGATCTGGAGCAGCGATGGCTCGATCTAGAGCAGCGATCCGATTCTTCGATCCAGATTCTGGATGCAGCGATCCGGCTCCAGATCTGGAGCAGTGAGCGACGTGGGCTCGTGGCGATCGGCGGTCTGGAGCAGCGATCGGAGATCTGGAGCAGCGATCGGTCAGTCAAGGGACTTGTGGCGATCGAGCGGATGCTGATGGTAGCCATCAGAGCTTCCATCTCGGAGCACCCGACGATGGATCTAGATCATAGAGATAAGTCCGATCTCTAGTCTGTAATGTCGTACGTATCTCATTGATTTTACATGAGGATAGTTGTTATATTCATTGATTTCTCTTTTTTCTACAACAACTTTTTTATTTATTGTAGATCTAACATAAAGATTGTTTTTTTTTGTAGTGAAAGTGGTGTAGATCTCAGAGATGGGCGTCGTTATTTGGCAACCTCCATCCTAAAGCAAGGCTCTTTGCAATAAAGGTTTTTTCCTACTTGGTTATTTACTTATTTTGTGAAGTTTATATGTTATATAACTATTAATCATGTCACATAATCACAAGGTAACTATCCAACAAATTAATAGCTATAGCCTACATTTAGGTACTAAATCTAGGATATATTTAGTGTAGGCATGTCGTGTAGGTCTTACATAAATAGGTACAAATAGCTAAAATACTTGCATATATATAATATAACCATGAATAATATTGTAAACTGAATTCACTGCAAAACTAATATATGAGAACTTGTTTATGGCAAAATCCAAAATAGACTACCAAGTACAAGATAACATTAAGCAAAAAACATGTCCAACATAAATAAACAAAAGGCAAAATAGACATTAGGATCTTAGAGTGTCAAAGAACATAGATCTTCTTCATTTGATTGTAAGTTTCCTGCAAAGTTAGAGCATTGCATGTATTAGAAAGTCATCAATTCTATGTACTATTTATTAATATAAATGTAAGTTGAAGCAAAATAGATTCTAATTGTTCACCTGCAAATGAAACTTGTAAAATTCACCTGCAAATGAAACTTATAAACCTTAAAAAGAAGAGCACATTAACACTTCAAAATATGAGATTGAGTATGTATAAATTGAATCTTACTCTTCGTCATTTTCATTTTCTTCATATGCTTCATTTGAATCATAAAACGGGCGCAACCAATCTTGTGTACATATCAATGCTTCTACTGTTTTTGGATTGAGCCTACTGCGAACGTCGCTGATGAGCCTTTCACCAGTGCTAAATGCTGATTCCGAAGCCACAGTTGAGAGAGGGATGGAGAGTATGTCTCTGGCCATAGATGATAGTGCTTTGTACTTTATTTCATTATTCTTCCAATATTCTAGGACATCAAACTCATTTCCACTTGGAACTTTGATAGCTGAATCTTCCAAATAGTCATCTAGTTCAGATTTAGTTGATTCCTTGTTCTTCTCATAATTTGCCACAAACAAGTTATATGCTTCATCATCTAACATGCTGAATGAACTGCTGCTACTAGTTTTTTGTCGCTTAATTGTCGGCTCATCTAAATCTTTTGATGCTTTCATTTTGATTTCATAAACTTCATAAATTTCCTTCATTGTACCTTTCACGTGGTCCAACTTCCTTTCAGCCTCATCTGCTGAATATAGTAATGGAAAACAGTATGCCACCACCATTAGCTTGCATCTAGGATCTAAAATATTAGCAATTGCCAGAACAGTATTGCATTCACTCCAATATTTATCAAATTTTTCTTTCATGAATTCAATCATTTCTTTCATGTATAATCTGCCAGGACCAAGAGTTTTATGTAGAGTTGACTTCACCTTCCATACTACCGGCAAGAAGAGATTACTAGTTGGGTATTTTATTCCTGAAAATAATTCAGTTGCCAGGTAAAACTTTTCTAACAGCTCCTCAATATCTTCATATTTGTCCCATTCTTCATCAGTTGGAAACCATTTGTAGTTACTATCTGTTTCTGCATAATGTTTGAAGGCTAGTTTAACCTCTTTTGCAGCTCTAAGCATATGGTAGGTTGAGTTCCATCTTGTTGAAACATCCAAAACTAGCTCCTTTTTACTTGCAAACCCATATTGTGCTAGTGAAGTTTCAAATTCACTCTTCCTACTTGTAGAACTCTTGATGTATTTAACAGATTCTCTAATGTCATGAATAAAGCTTTTAATGTGTTCCAAACCACACTGCACAACCAAGTTAAGCACATGAGCACAACACCTTACATGAAATATTTGAGACAAATGTAAGTGGCCACTCCTTATCAAGCTTTGCTTTAATATCTTCACCATGCTATCATTAGATGAGGCATTATCTACTGTTATAGTGAAAACCTTATGTTCTAATCCCCATTCTCTAAGAAATTCGGTGATCAAGTTTGCCATAGTTTGACCACTATGAGGTGGAGGGAAATAACGAAAATTCAGAATTCTTTTCTGCAACTTCCAATTTGTGGAGACATAATGAGCTGTGAGTGTTATGTAGGCTTTTGTTCTTCTTGAAGTCCATGCATCTGTAGTCAAACACACAAGGTTTACTCCATTCAGCTCCTCTTCAATTTTTCCTTTTCTTCGGCATAAATTATCATGCATTCTCTCTTAACAGAGTGTCTTGACCATTTTTCATGCCTTGGCTGTAGTGCTTTACTATACAGGTTAAACAATTTGCTTTCCACTGAGATGAATGGCTTCTCATCAACAATAATTAATTTAGCAAGCACCCTTCTAACTCTATCTTTGTCATACTTGTAATTAGAGATTGAAAAAGCTTTTTCTTCTTCTGGAATACACTCAATTGTTATTTGCTGCTGACTTTTTTCTATTTTGGCACGCTTCATACAAGAATTCAGGTGCCTGTTTAAAGTACTTGTTGAACCAGTTTTGGACTGTTTGTACAATGTATGACAATAAGGGCATTCAATCTTTACCTCACCAGATGGTAGTGTCACTTTCCTCAATTCCTCCCATATTTTGGACCGCAATCTTGGCTGTTTTCCTTCTAGTTTCTCTTTTTGTGAGACCTCTTCAACTATGCAATTTGACTCTACAATGATGGCAGCATCATTTGTATGCAACGTCTCAATTGGTGGAGGATCAGTTGAAGCCATTTTGTCTTGCAAGATAAGTCATTTCAAAACTCAAACTAGAAGTTATATGTCATGTTTTACTTAATTTAGAACAAGTTAAATCATACTTGATTAATGATATCATGACTATTTTTAATATTTGATTATAAATGTACATGCATTTAATCATCACAAAAAATATGATAGAATGAACAGTAAATAAATAAGGTTCATCTATTTCTCAAAGGCTATAAATACAAGCAATAAACAAAATATGAATTGTAATGATATTTTAATGTAAGGATGAAGGTTGAAACTACTCAAGCAATAAACAAAATATTTTATTT
Organism: Piper betle; assembly: GCA_033002965.1. Lineage (NCBI taxonomy): Eukaryota > Viridiplantae > Streptophyta > Magnoliopsida > Piperales > Piperaceae > Piper > Piper betle. Next base: position 3,889 of record JAURVB010014854.1, read on the forward strand.
GGTTTCTTAGTTGTTATTGGTTAGTACTCAAGTTTTGTTTTTGGTCTTCGCTCAAATGATATTCTTCATTAGGCTTGCAGCTTTATTTTAGATGCACTTTGATAATGTTTAATGTGAGGTGGCGGCTATGGTAGTGGTCTAGAAGTTTTGGCTTTGTGAGCTTTACTTCTGGAGAGGAGGCATCTGCTGCTATATCTGGCATGGATGGGAAGGTATAGTTGAATTCCAGGGAATTGAAGGGAAACTTATTCATTGTATGAAACGTTTACTTCATTGTCAGCTTTATTGTTAGATGCACTTTGATAATGTTTAATGTGAGGTGGCGGCTATAGTAGTGGTACCAGAGGTTTTGGCTTTATGAGCTTTACTTCTAGAGAGGAGTGCATCTGCTGCTATATCTGGCATAGATGGGAAGGTATAGTTGAACTCCATGGAATTGAAGGGAAACTTATTCATTGTATGAAACGTTTACTTCATCTGTTAGTGCATACATTTATCACTTTTAGCTATATCTCATGTTAGGATCTACATGGACGTGATGATCAGTGTTACAATCATGCAACAAGTAAAGACCTGCAGAGTCTTCGTGGGAGAGGTACGCTATGGAGGCGCGGTGCGTGGCTATGAGGAGGAGGTGGCAGCTATGGAGGAGGCAGCTACGGTAAGTGTTTGCAGCAGATGAAAATAGAGCTAATGAAGAATATCAAGGTGGCAGCTATGGTACTTCAGCTGACATGTTTGCACTTATGGTAAGTGTTTTCTTTATTCTTTAAAATTGTAGAAAGGCATATCATACTAATGTTTGATTGCTATTTGCTAGCTAGTGAATCAATGCTTTTCTTCTAGATTTTCTACTTGTGCTTAATCATGTGCAAGTAATTTATGCATTTTCTTTACTCATTTTTACTACGTTCTGTTTTCTGTTTTTGCTATGGTTTATGCTATTACATGTTAGCACAACTTATACTTATTTTTCTAATATATGAAAACATGATGGCATATACTGATGAGAAAACAATGAAACTGCCTAAAAAAGTGAAAAAGAATAAACAAAGGTACCTAGAGCCAATGAAGGTATGAAGATCCAAAATCAGAAAGAGACCACGGTATGAAGACCAAAATCAGGAAGAGACCAAAGTCATACCTGTTTCAAGATCCAAACTTTTTCTTTTAACAGAGGGACGGTCTAAATTCTCTTAGAGGCCAAAACTAGTTTTAAACAGCTGAGCTTGATGGATATATCTTCATGTAATATGATATTATTTGTAATATGTATGCTTGTAGTTTTTAAATTTTAAAACATTATTACAGCTCATTTTTTGTGTTTAAAGCTGTTAATATGTACATTGGGAATGATTTGAGGCATGCCAATTAAATTATTTTGGTTGAACTTTAAAGAAAGTATATGAAGCGTCACAGGAAGGAGAGCAATTACCGAGTCGAGCCTATTCGAGTTACGAGTCAATCGAGTCACGAGCCGAGTTTGAATCGAGTCGATTCGATCCGAGTTTAACAAAACTCGTGATCGATTTATTTGTTACCGAGTCGAGTCGAGTTGTAAGTATCGAGTTATCGAGTCGAGTTATAAAAATAACGAGTTCGGGTTGAGTCGAGTCGACTCATTAAAACTCGCGAGTCAACTCGGCCAGTGCCCATCCCTAGTCATGACCAGCTAGCTACTCGTTAACCAGCTTGTCCAAGTTTGAGAAAGAAGATTATTGCAATTCAATAGCCTTTGATGACTGCCATCTTTAGCTCAGTTGCCTTCCTTCTCATCTTCTTCTCCTGATCTCCCTCATCGGCACCTCCACCTCCACCTCCACCTCCACCTTCTTCCCTTCCCATCGTTGATCCCTCGTAAGATTATTAATTAATTTTATAAATAAAAAATAATTTTTTTGTGTAAGTTAATAAAAATAAAAGGTCTAATTTTTAAAAATATATATTATTAATAACTATAATATAATTAATTATATGAAACTAGTTTGAATTATGCAATTATTGTCTTTTTTCTCTTATAAAAGGTTTACAGTGTCATTATAAAGAATTGTTTTAAATTATTATTGGCACCATAAAAGAGACGATAATTTAATTATATCTTTTATTCATATATTTTTTTAACAGTTATTTTTATTTTATGTAATACTTAATAAAAAAGAACTAAATTCTAACATCTCCATCTCAATCCCCGGTTCGGTGCAGCTAAACAAGCAGCTGGTTTGCTGGTCGGCGAAAAATTTACAAGACCAGCACCCAACCTGACACGCTCTCGATTGTCGAGTTCCACCGGCGTTCGGTCGGTCAGGAACGCTCCCAGAAAAGGATGGGTGAGAACCCGCCGCTCCCGGTGACCAGCTCCTGTGGCACCGAGTTCACCAACCAGCATGTATATACTATATACCAGAAATACTTTGCACACCACAACTTTTCCCCACCTGACAAATGACCCACATCAGAATACTGACCTGATCAGTTTTCGCAATTCCATACCATCATCTCCTTCAAACCGCGAACTCAAGTTTCTCAACTTGAGACTCTTGCACACCCAAAAAGCGCAGCCCTATCCTTAAAAAACATGAAGAAAAAGAAAGATAAAAAAGAACAGCTCTCTCAGCTCTCCTATCATCACCTATTTGCACTTTTAAAGAAAATATAAAAAAAATACTTATTTTTTCCTTACAAGACCAGAAGGTCTCTATTGTAGCATATAAGTTGTGTCACTCTTCCAACTTTCGCTTAGTTAAATTATGGCCATTGATGTGTATGTGTTAAACCCATGATTCGAGTTAGGGTTTTATATTCAGAACCGGTCGGTTCGACCATTATTTTTCGAGTTGAGTCAGTTTCAGGACACGTGTACCGAGCCGACGCCAGTCACGTGTATGAGCTATGAGGGTCATGCGTACCCAAGTATATGATGATAATGTCATGAACACAACAGAACAGAATGAGTTATCAGATATATGTCAGTATGCGAGTCATTTTTTTATTTTTATATATAGTGGATCGTAGAATTAGTTTTAGGCCGTTTACCTCGTTAGGACGTGTTACGGGCAGTTTGGGTGGGTTGTTAGTCATAGAGCATATCATTATAATGTTGTGGTGTTTGTTTGATTTTACGGGATTTTTCCCGATTTTTATAAACTTTTTAGGATTAATACATCTTAGTTATTATACTTAACTCGAGCCAGAGACGAGTAAAGTCTTATTTACGAAATTGTCACCCCAGTTATTTTCCCCCTCCCGACATCTTCTTCCCAAACCCGGACGTCGCCCCTGTGCAGCGTCGCCGGCGCCACTGCCGGCGCCGCCTGGCTGCCGATAGTCGCCGCCCAGCCCCGCGATGACGTCGTCGTGCTGCCCCAACCAAGTTCAACCCCCATCGGGCTGCCCCAACGCGAGAAAGCCACGCCGCGACCCCGCGCCCGTGTTGCGCTCCCGTAGCCGATTATGCCGCCGGCGACCAGCACCGCCGCGATCGGTCGGTCGCCTCAGTATCCTCAGCCCTCCAGCGACCTTCCCCGACCGAAACGGAGGCCATCGCCGCCCTGGCCGGCCGGATCTAGCCACCCATCGCCGCCGGCCCTGTTTATGCATTTTCCCGCGAGCCGCCACCTCCGTTGGCCGCGCCGACCTCATAGATGAGTCGGGCTCGCCGAGCCAGTTCCAAGGGTACCAAACACGACCACTTTTCGGCCAGTAGTCGCAGGAAAACCGCCGAAAGCTGCCGGAAAACCACCAAAAAACCGTCGAAAAATCGGAATTTATGGAATTCGCCGGAATTCACCGGATCTTCCGCGGGGCTCACCCAGTCGAGCCCGATCGAACGTCGGACGCCGAGGAGTGCCGAATTCGAGCTCCGAGACACGCGACGGAACCCTAGCCGTCGCCGATTGCCGACTACGTGAGGTATAATTACCTCTGATTGAGTTATTTAAAATTGATTATGATTGTTAGCATAGGATGTTAGAATTAACTAGTTGTCATGATGAATGCCATACTATGAATGAAGTAAGGATGTGCATGACGAGATTAAGTAAGTGATCTAATGAGATGATGTATAAGCATGTTAATTGAGCACGATGTAACTTAGGGAACACGATAAATTAGAATGAATAGGATGATAGAATTATTTTCACTTTTATCATTATTGATTATTGATTATTGATCGATTATTTGAGGGATGATTATTATGTCGTGTGATATTCATTGATTTTGATGCATCATGTAGTTAGTGGGCATTAGTATTTAGTTTTGATGTGTAGGTACGGAATAGGAGCTCGCCGCCTAGGCGCGATGACACGCTTGGAGCTTCTACCAGGTCCGTTTAGGACTCGACTCTGTTTTACGTCTTTCTATTGTATGTTTATCTTATCATTTGCAGGACGGGTTAAGTGGCGTTTTATTGGATCCCACTTAACTCAGGCCATCTAGCCGAACAGATTTACGGATTAATAACCCCTCGAGGATGAGATCCCTCGAGGATGATTTCGAAAACAAGATCCACCACAAGTTGCCTTCGGGCCTATTATATAAATCCCTACCCAGCCCTATATATATGTAGTTTTCGCGTTTTCAGTGAGACGAAAGATGGAGAAACCGACTGCACGTACCATGAGCGGATGCCGTGACAGTCAAAGCGGGCTCTGGATTAGTGCCAGCGGACTGTTCCATTCCCGAGGGATCCTGACAACTCCGCGTTTGAGTTCCTCACACCTGGAGAACGTGGAGGTTAACGGGTACTGTTTAGTATAGCGCATGTCCGGACTTGTGGTTCAAAGGGTATTAAAGGCGACTGCCTGAGAGTACTCGGCCTTCGTGCTCAAGGCCAGGAGAAATATGGAGGTAAGGAGAGGGCTTAGGATAAAGTTTCATGATAAGTACTGAAAAAGAAGTGCCAAGAGCGGCACAGTACCCGCAGCAGATCAGTAAGTTCGGGATGCTACCGGGTCTGCAGCCCAGTGGCTCCTCAGTAGTGCCCTTCAGAGTGTTCACGTGGAGTATATGATGTTTTCTTTCATATGAGAGTTTGCTCTCATAGCCAGCTTGTTATAGTTATTTTATTTTCCGGACCAGTAACACTTGTTACTGACGTATTTTTATACTATATGTAAGTAACAATTACGAGTTGGAGGAGCTAGCTTGGATGGAGGAGCAATGATGTCATTTGCACACATGTCAGTCGATAGAGTAATTAATATTTTGTTATGATGTTATTATCTTGAGAATGACGTGAAATGCTGAGACATGATATGATGTGATTAATGCTTAAGATATGATGATAGGACGTAATTAAGTGCTAAAAGATGATGAGATGATGTGAACAGAAATAGATCGGGCAATGGAAGCATGGTGGGTTGAGACCCAAGTTCTAGAATGAGCTACAGCATGTTAGATTTTGTATTTTGTATGAATAAAATTGTTTGATAAATAGTTATATATATAATTGCATATGTATATTTGACAGGGTGGCCCCTAATTACATTTTTAGGGGAAACTCTTATCCGTTATATTTCAAAATTTTTATTAATTTTATCGGGAATGTATTGGTGTGTGTTTGAATTGCATGTCATTCATGTAGTACCATGTTAGGGTTTGTGCATTCATTCATGCTTTGAGAATTGTATCTTCATCTTAAGATGCCGAGATTGGATCCGTATGAGGTAGGTTTGGGTTAGCCGACCTAACCGGGACTTGTAACCTACCGGTTTGGTTTACGAGCGTGAACCGGATTTGGGGTGTTACAGTATGTGATATCCTCACTTGACCCATTTTTCCTATATCTAATCCTTACCAACCTAATACTTTTTTCTCACTTGACCCATTTTACCTAATAAAAGTGCGTAAGGGGAAGATTACATGCTCTGTTTTAGTATTTTTTCATATTATTTGTAACGAGATTGATAATGGTACGTACCAACAAGATTTTTAAATGGTGCTAAAAAAACAATAGTTTGAAATGAAAGAACAAATGCAAGTATCTGTTACAAATTGCAAGTGGGTACATATGTAAAAATCATTACAAATTTATATCTTTAAGATATACAAACGAGGAGAACCTCAAAATGAAAATAAAATTTTAAGACTAACATTAAGAGGTCTTGGTGCAAAAGCACGGCCTTTCGAGTTACTTTTTCAAGACGTCAGGTGTCTTTCTGTCAAGTTTTTAATTAAGTATTAGTTATACCAAACCTTTTAACTATTTTAAACTTATATATCAACGAACTATTTATTATTTAAATTATTTGAACCCAAACCCGTTTAGCAAACTCAAACCTAACTATTTACAATTCCATTGTGTTATAAAAAATTGAATTAAATGATCTTATGAAAAATTAAATTAAAAATAATTATCTAAAAAATGAGGTTAAATGGGCTTATACAAAAAAAATAAAGGTAAAAATATATTAATTTTACATATAAATACATATATTTTTATAATAAAATTTAAATTATATTAGATATAATTATTATAACAATTTTATATCATTAAAATTAGGTTCTAAATATATAGTTTATAAAATAAAACCCGATCGTTATGAAATGGGTATTTAATATACTAAAATCAAACCCCTCTGATATAAAACCCAATTTAATCTGTGGGCACCTTTTTATGTCCACTACATATTATATTATTGTCACGAATGACAGAATTATCCATCACTGTGCTTCGGCACGCGCCGATGGATTTGGGTTGCTTGAGACAACTCCTTGCATTCATAGACGAGGGAAGTTGATTGAGGTGGTGAAGGGAGAAGATGGCGGTCCATGCCAAGAACATGACGTAAACATGTAGCTGATTTGGATATTTATTTCCATCAACGAACACGTGGAGGTGGTGACTATGTGTGGGGGAAAGACTGGTGTGAATAACACCCCTTTATATGATACCTCTTCCAACGGTGGCGTTGGCGGAATCCTCTGGTAGCATGGTCGTTTCTCCCTTCACAAAGTCAGGATAGGTTACCCACAAGAAGGGGTGGCTGTTGTTGGCCAGGCTCTAGTGGAAGATGGGTCTGAAATGCAATGTTTTTCGGTATAAAAAATCGATGACTAAATGAGCACACGAGAGAAAAAGAAAAAATCAAACTTTCATCACGCTATGCAGCGCGCCGCGAAGCCCCCGCACCGCACACGGCCAACCCCCAGGGCCACCGCAGCCCGGCTCATCCTGCGGCTGCCGCACCTCACAATGCCGACCGCGGTGCTGCCCCCTCGCAGCCCCGCCGATCGCGGACCCCCAGCCATGCCTGTCGCACACACCCTGTTCGGCCATCACGCACCCCTCTCCTCGGCCGCTGGCTCATCACTCCTGGCCACTCATACGTTGCCGCCCCTGGACTTGCCACTCCATTGGCCACTCATAAAGTGGCAAGGTTGCACCTTGTGAACATAAGCACACCGCCACCCAACACCACGCCCAATTGCCTAAGGCCGCTTGTGTTGGCTGTTGGTACCAAACAGCTAATTACAACAACACGCAACTCGCCAACGCCCATATTATGTCACGTCACAAGTACCTATCATCACAAACCAAACCTCGGAATCACATGTCCAGTCCTTAGTCCCAAACATAACGTTCCCACTATACACAATTAGGTGAATCTACCCAAACTTTATTTCAATCTATGAACAAAGGAATTACAAGCAATCACTCACTGGAGTATTTGCAAGTCGTGGACATACATCCCGACGACTTTGCCTTTCTACACTTACTTGAAAGACTATGAGAACAATGAGTCTCTCTTCTCAAACTAGTACTCATACACAACTATAAGTTGATCCCCCTAAATCAACTCGTTTTACATGTAATTCACTCAACTAGAAAGCAAGTAAGTTGTAACACGATAAAGACGTGTACCAATTCGTAAAGGTAGACCTCAACCACTACCTTGCAGTCGTCCTCCCTTGTGATTTCAATCCAAACTCCACAAATTAGCTGCAGGAACCTCAAGTTGTCTCCTTAAACGATCCAAGCTATTCTCCTTCATAAAGAATGCACACCGTCTTCTCTCAAGTCATTCTCTTTTTTCTCTCTGTATAAAGGTCGGCCCTTTATAGCAAAGATGTCCCCATGGATAAACGCAATATCCCAAATAACTAACTTCTGAAGATCTCCCGAATATCTCATAAAATCTTTGCTCGGTCAAGCATATCCACACGCTAATACCTTATCTTCAAAGATTGCGCAAATATTCACTCCAAGTTAATTGTCACCGATGCCCTCTCATTGGTTCATGGAAAATCATGATCTTCTCCAAGATCTCATCCATGTCTATTAGCAATTCGTAGAATAACCAACTCTTTAGATGCACGTCGGCTGCATGGTCGAACCTTACGGTTCGACCCTCCGCCCACTCACGGTTAACCTCAACCACTGACGCCCACCCATGTGTGCGCACCCCATGCCGTACCATGGTGCACCATTGCGATACCCAGCAACCTCAACGCTACTCTCAGGATGCAGCTGTTTTGACCACTAGCGCCCATGCACCACGCCCATGCTCTGCCGCTGCTTGGATCAATAGCGCCCATGCACCATGCACGCGCGCTGCCTCTATTTTGGTCACTTCCTGGCTCGGCGTTGCAGCATGTATGTACCGTTCCATTCCTCAACATTGCTCGCTACCAATTACTGACCCAATTCTCGGCACGCTCAGTATGGGGCATCGGCATGCTCAGTACTTCAACCTTGCACTGTCGCTGCTTGTTGTGCACATGCTCGCTCGTGCTCGACATCCGACATCGATACACTCAGTCACTGCTCGTAACCTCGCTTCGCCAATGCTCAGCACTTGCTCGATTATAGCTGTTGGTCAAGCCATTACACCGAACCCATCTTAAGGTTTCCTTGGCTCCATCTAACACTATGATTGGTACTCCTTACCGAGCCATATCCCACTACATGCTGTTCAGCACTAGCCACCTGCACACCATGCACCCTAAGTCGCTCCTTGCCTGCAATTATAACATAGGTTAGCACTTTGTAAGTTGTTTCACCACCCGAATAACACCGACTATCCATCTTGAATGTGGGATTAGAAACAACCACCAAACCGTAGCTCCCTTGGGCACCCCATGGTTACTCCTGTAACACTCGCCACCCATGCCACCATAACCTTGCCGCCATTGCTGCCATGGCATGCCACACGGGCACCATGGACATCCTGCATGTTGTGCCTGCTGACATGTGGACCTGCTGACGTCCACATGTGCACACCACCAAGCTATTTTTAAAATTTTTTTATTAAATTTGTCACCGAACTATGGTATAAAAATGTTGTGATAAAATTATTTTGCCACTCAACCGTCACCCAAATTTTGTGTCAAATCTTAACAATGAAAATATATCACCGTCGCCGTTTTGTCATAAAAATTCGGTGACAATTCAATTACAATTTGCCACCGAATTTAGCCGCCAAATATATTCGGTAACAATTTGTCACTGTTCTTTCACTGAATTAAATTAGTTATGAAGGTTTTTATTACCAAAATTTTCAACTTTTGTCACAAAAAGTGTGCATTTTGTTACCGAATTTCCCCATAGTGAGCCCCACGAGAACTCCAATTGTTTGTCCGTCGTTACATTCTCCGGCAAAGTTGACGTAGACAATCCCGTCATGTCTAGCCAGTCTAAACAGGATTTTATGTGAAGATTAAATATATTTATTTAAATTTATAAAATAATACCAAATTATTTACCTATACAAAAAATGAGCCTTAGATTAAATCGTACGTTAAAAATGATCTAATTCGACATGTTAAACTATATTGCGAGAGTTATCTCCCACGAGTATCAAAATCTCTATCTCGTCTAATATGGAGGCACGCGAGCGTACAAGTGCGCACGCAAGCGCATATATGGCACCCGGGGGTCGTCAATCTGGTTGCACATCCGGCCAAGAGGCCCAATCGTGATCACTATCTGGGGAAACATAGGCTGCAGGACGTCTATAGATTGAACCGACGCCTTTTTGGTTCTCTGAGCTTCCAACCCATGAAATTTGGCATGAAATCATCTGGATTTGTAGTTCGGATAAAGCTCGGGAAGTCCCAAGTCTGATGTTCTTGCTGGTGGAGTTGCAAAGTGAGGGAACGTCCTGGGTAACGACTGCCTCAGTAGGCTGCAAACCGTAAGTCTGTTACGGTTGCGAAGCGAAAGTCCGGTAGACCATCCAGGGAGGAAGGGCCTCTGGACCTGACTAGGCGTTGACGAGGGTGATGAAGAAGCCCTTGTGGTGGGGGAGCTTGGCCAGCTTCAACATGGGGGTTTGGCCCTCTGACGGGCATAGCTGCAAACGGTGAAACGGTTTACCGTTTTACCGATTTTTTAAAATTAAATTAAATTAAAATAATTAATTATTCTTTTAACCATTTAAAAAAATAATTAAAACAATAATAAATTTAACTACACCATTTTTATTATTAAAAACGGGTTGGAGAAACTTGTGCCAGTCATAATATCCTAAGGCTCTATTTATAGACTTATTTGATAATAATTGTATGATATATTATTAATAGTGAACCTTAATTCGTCAATAAAAATTTATATTTAGTTATTATTGTATGTTATATTCAACTATGACATATATTATAGATGAATAATACTATTTAGTTATTATTATATGTTATATTTAACTCTGATATATATTATAGATGACTAGTACATGAGGCAATTATATTATTGATAAATAAACAATTTTTATTTAGTGGTAGATTCTATTTATTTTATTTTATATTACGGTTCATTTTAGGATTCGGGGTCATACCCAAATGTTTGGTGCCGTCTAATTGGCAAATTGGCAGGTCGTCATAAAAAGTCACCTGTTATGTTTCAAAGACAATAATATTGAGTCATCTGCAACTTCTAATATCTTATTTCTTTACGTTTGTTAAGTCGGTTGTGGCAAATTCATGCATTTAGTCCTTTCATTACTTATTTGCGAGTTTGCGGCCAGTCCATATCGAATGTTAGCATTCATTTTCCAAAAAATTCAAAATATCATTACTTAATTTTTTGGAGCTATCATGTTCAAACGACTACAAATAACACGAATGGTCTAGGAATAATGAGAAACTATCTTATCCTATGGTAGAAAATGGAGTTTGAGCTAGTAAGTCCGGGCTAACTACTCCCATTTTATTAGATAAATTTCTCATGTAGAAACCTTATAGAACTGACCACTTGCATGAAAATAATCTCCTGAGCAACATATACCACATAGAAAAGTAATCGAGTGGAAAGGCAGTACCCACGTTACAAAGTTAAATACCACCGGAAAGGCAGTATTATCATTGAAATACCAGAAATCATCATATTATTCCTGTAGCTAAACTCCATTAAAGGCCAGAGAAAAGAATGGATGCGTTCAGCGCTCAGTCACTAGCACCGAGTAAGAACATACCACCATCAATTTGTTATGCTCAGCATTCAATTTCCTTTCCATCAAATGCAAGCAACAACTAGAGACATATATTACATACACAAATAACTTCCTTGAACATTGAAAAAAAGATTTGATAACGGACATTAACCGTCAAATCTGAATAAATTCTACTTGCCCAAGTCGATCCAGCAGGCTCCCGCGAATATAGAATAATGTACTGCCGAGGAACATGACCTTCCATAGTTTCAAACTTATACCATCCAAATCAGTGTGAATGACCATGAAGCTTGCTCACTAATCTACAGTTGATGGCACCCTGCTGGTTCCAGCTTCACCAATGGAAACCGATGCCAAGGATTTTGAAGCCCATGCTTTTGCATTCATGGCTCCTTCCTGCAAATTGCTTCTTTTACAGGGCGAAAATTGTGTGAACTGCCACCGAATGTAAACCTGTGGATTGTCCCAGAGCTTCATGAATTTTATATTTTGCATCTGCCTCCGCCACGCTTGATTAACACTCGCTAGAAGAGTTGGACAAAGGAAGTGAAGGAACCTAAGGACCACAAAAGCGGTTGCAAGAAAAAGATAAGTTTCCTGCCTCAGCAGCTTCTCAGGAGACCTCGCCCAAGAGAATGGACAATATTCCTCCTGTTGAGTTTCTTCAATCTTAGTGTTATTTAAATGGTCCAAAATTTTTCTGAAGGTCGAAGCATCAAGCCATGTAGGCTTTATACCTGAACCAAACAGCACATCACAATTATCAGCTCCACGAGCATAGCAACGGCAAAAAATGGCAGGATGATAACATGCCGAAAATATTGTGAATACCAGTAACATCATTGTAGAAAACAACAAGCGAGTCTAGCGTTCTTGAGCCCCGGTAACGCACTCGTGTTGTTGAGTTAAGTAGGAAAAGAGTGGGGAAGCCATGAACTCCATATTTCGACAGGATACTGAAAAATAAAAATTTCAACACAGAAAAATATTTAACCTAAACATCCGGCTGAAGAAAAGAGTAATTCCAAAATTCAACAATAAAAAAACCAATTGCTTGTCTATCTTACCTTGGTCTGACAGAGGACTCTTCAACAGCAAAATGGTATACACCAGGAAATAGAAAAGATAGGACAGTAAAGTTGGGTCTGCATGATTTCGAGAATGGGCACCAAGATGCATAAAATAAAAGGGACACATACGGGTACTTCTTATCAACTAGATTCAAAGCCTTCATGAGCGCCGTCTCATCTCCCTTGAATTCATAAATCAAACAACCGTTAGGCGAAATGAATACACTTCATTACCCCAATTTATTTCATTCTAGTTCTGGTTCACAAAATGAAGACTCCACAACAAGCACTCTTTCAACTCCATTTCCAGTAAAAAGCAATAAACAGTAACAAATTTGAACCTTCTCTATACAACCACAAATTCCAAGACAAATATCGCAATCATTACATATTAACCAACTGATATCATTTTTTTAATCTTTTTTGGCTAAAGAGAACCAAATAGAAAGGATTAGCACCGAGTGTTTTGAAAAAGGAACAAACTTTCCGTTTTCACAAACAATCAAAAATTTCAAAGTTAGAGCTTTTTCCAAGACAAACAATCCAAGGGAAAACATGGCATACCTCTACAACACCAGTGAATTCGGCTGCCGAGGGAGACGCGGGAATCAAGCAAAAGTCCTGATCTCGGAGAATGGCGTCGGTGGCGGTGCTGGCGGGGCAGATTCCGACCGACGCCGGAGACCTAACCAAACCAATCGCCGGCGGGCAGCCGGCCAGCATTACCGCAACCACAAGGGGCAATACCCAGTCCCGGCGCGCCATCGGGAATTGGCAAGGGGTGGAGGAGAAGAGAGGGCGAGAAAAGCGGAAATCGAACGCTGAATCCCCAAATCCGAATCAGAGGGGTCCGGTTGCGGAGAAGGAGGTGGACGTGGGGGAGCAGTCCGGCGGCATGTCAGCAGCGGCGGCGAGGGGCGACGGCCATCGTCACGGCGGCGGCAGCGGCGGTAGAGAGAAAGAGGGGATCGGCTCGTCGGAAAGGTCGGCGAAGGTGGGAGAGGGATAAAAAAACAGGGAACAAGAACAAAAGAAAACCCGTTGTTTGACCGTGTTGGGCATTTTAAACACCGCCGTCTTGGCAGGGCTTGGACTGTTTGCTCGTTTAGCCCGGCTGCGGACATGGTCAGATGTTCAAGTCGATCCAACATTTTGGTTTTCCAGAAATTAAATGTAAAATTCAGGGGCAAATACTTTGTTAACTTGAAAATAGATTGAGAAATGCCAAGAGCAAAGTAACTACGTCGTTGACACGCAGGCAATCCTGTTTTGCACACGATAGTAATGTGGAATGGGAAGATAAGTGATAGGGAAGTCCTATTTGCAACCTAAATTAACACAGCATAACTGTTCTCAAATTCAAGCGAGTTGGCACCATTTATGATGCAAAAAACACGACGGCGACTACTCAAGAAATAAAGAATGACTACAATCTCCAACCTGGCGTCAGCAGGTAGACTTCTTCAACGTCTATCCAATATTTTTTTATAAAAAAATAAAACTACAAGTACTAGAGTTCAATCGAGATACATTAATGTGTCATGACAAAGAAATCAAGAACAAGCCAGTGTTTGGCAAGCAAGCATGCAGACACGAAAACTGACTTGTTCAATTAGCTCGACACAAGAATTTTTCTTGTAAAGCGGGGAGGAATATGGTGTTTTTAATCCTTAACACGCCGCATGCTTCCCCCTTTATCCTTTTGAATGCAATAACCTGCCTCTGCCTCCGCTCCAAAACTAAAAAATGACGTACAATTTCCATAATCTTGTGGCTCACAAATCTTTCCAAAGATATACCCATGTAGGACATAGCTGTTCAGATGAGATGAAGAATTTCTATCAGTCCCATTCGTAGAATTTTCGAACTGTACAAAAAGAAGACATACCTATGGGTAAATCAATAGCAATGGACTGTCTATCGTATCCAGGTGTAGATGAAGACCTAATTCACAAGTCTTAAATCAACATCACTAAGAAGTGAAGTGAGTGAGTGAATTACAAAGAACCACTGTCTAAACCGCTCAGCTGCCCAGATATTTTTGCTTTGCAGGCTGGACAAATGTACCCAACAGAATCATTTTGAATATCCGGATTAAAACCATCATGGCTAAATTCGACTCTACACCAGATGCACACTGTTGTAAACAATCTTGTGCCCTCCATTTTTTGAGCATCGGCCTCCCACACAAATTGCACTTGTGAATCTAACCCATCCTCCAATCCAGTTCCCGCACCCAAGACAAAGCCTTCTTCTGGTAAAGAACTAGGCTGCCCAACAGAGAGAAAGTTAAATTTTGTGGGCTCCATGTCTATAAGTCTCAACTCAAATCCCGGTAAATTTGCCAGTTTCTCACCAGTCATAGTCAAATCAGCATCCTGTGATCATGCATAGCTGTTAGAAACTAAGAAGGTAACTACATTTACAGACACTTGTATATAACAACAGGTAACGAGTGTTTATATATTATATGGTACTCAAGAATCAGTCATGCTCCATGCTAACTTTTGTCATTGTCAGCTCTGTAATGTGAGATACCACATTGATGATTTTCAAAAAATCCATGACTCTACCATAACAGTATTCTCTGTCTATTTGGGAAATCTGGCTCAATTAAACCAAGCTAATACACGTAAATCAGGACCAAATGTCCTTCAATCGCTCTAGACTAAGATCGACCATGATTACAAAAAGAGTGGTAATCTGCTGTATGGTCTTACAACCAATATGGCTGTAAGACCCAATTAGGCAAAAACAAACCACCATCTACTAAATATCACTGGTAGCAATTCTGAAATTTCAGTAATAAGTAAGTGCTATTATTCCTGCATATCTAATAGCTAATTGGGTCTTATACCAATATTGGTTGTAGCCTGCAAGACCTACACTTGATTATTTTATTTACAAAAAATGTATAAAGTACCTTTAATGAGATGCCATTGAAATTTGAGAAACAATCCGATGATGGGACCAAAGAGGCTGCACTAACACCAACCATGCTTGCTAGTAAACTTTGATCATGGACACCTGGAATCATATCCGTCACACCCACATCAACACTGTTAGAGCCACCATAGATATCTCCCAAGTCAATGCCAATTTCACTTTCAGATTTTCTTGATGTTTCAAGTTCATCAGAGGAAACATTTATATCAAATTTTACCTTTAAATCATTTATTTGACCGTTATCAGGAAAAATACTTGAATAATTTTCAAGAGCATCTTCCACCTTTTTTTCATGCATTCTTCCATCATGAAGGACAGATCTCTCACTTCTCAATTCATGACTGGAAGCCACAGAACTACTCTGTTTGCGATCAGGATGATGATCAATGTCAGCGCTCGACTCAAAAAATTTGCTAACATCACAAGAATGAGGAGCTTCATGTTCAATTTTTTCTAAATTGGTATCCAAGAAAATTTTGCCATGTTCATTACCATCAATGTTTGAAAAAATACTATCACCTAACAGCATTTCATTTGAATTGCCCCCAGGAATTTCCTTACTTTGATCCTTAACTAATGTAGCTGCATTGATTAAGCATGTATCAGAATCCATATCCATAGGCCCAACATTGTTATCAAGAGTTGCCTCAACTTTATTTTCCACACTTCTGTCACCAAATTCTTTATTGAAAGAAGTCGAATTTACACCACTTGTATTTTGGCTAGAATCTAGATCTGTAGCACTAGGATTGAAAGGAGCAACGAACCCATCTTGTATCACTCCACAAGTCATTTCTGTTTTAGTAGGTGTAGAAGTTGCATCCATATTCAAGATTCCATGCTTCATGTCTGTATCCATGTCCACGTCCACATGGGAAGATCGGAAATTGTTTTCTAAAGTAATGTCAACATTTATGGATTTGATGGTTGTCACTATGTTGCGCGCAGAGGAGCATTCAGCCGTTTCTAGGCGTTCATCATCTGTGGCAGCTGATCCAAGAGTTTCAGGATTCAAATTTGGTTTATGAAGAACATTCATAACACAGTTACCAATTACTGGTACAAAATTTGTAGACTGATCAATATTGTTAGAATTGGCTTCAGGAGAAACAACATTTAATTGATTCACATTTGAAGTCGCTGCAAAACAAACAACATCCTTATCATTGGAACCATTGGCTTGTGATACTACTGTTGGAACAA
The DNA here is from genome assembly GCA_033002965.1 of Piper betle. NCBI lineage: Eukaryota > Viridiplantae > Streptophyta > Magnoliopsida > Piperales > Piperaceae > Piper > Piper betle. Next base: position 20,492 of record JAURVB010014854.1, read on the forward strand.
TCTGAGGTACAACCACGGGAGGAATGACAGTCAGAAGTGACGGATCAATACTTGTTTGCACAATAATCTCGTCTGGTATCTCTTCAAGACTCTTTCCATAATTTCTGACATGGATGCCCACATGGCCATTGTATCTTCGTCTTTCGTCAAAAATCTTATGGCAGAACTGGCATTCAAACTTGTCACCATTCATGATTACACCATCACCAACTGATTTACCTAGCCTAGTCCTCTTAGCATTCCTCTGGTGAACATTGGATAGATGTTGCACATATTTGTCCTTACAATCAAATGTCAGGTTGCATTTCCGACATTCTAAAAGATTCCTGAGCTGAGCCTTGGCAGGATTCTCTACCCTAAAAAGGACAACTTGCTGACCTGGATTTGTAGTTATAGAAGATATTGGAACGGCTGCATAGCATATAGGAACTTCTCTTGCAGAGTCGTCTCCAGTAGGCTGGGTAGATGTCTGCTGAACAAACAAATGCTAAAAAAATTATACAAGTAGAGTGACCAAAAGGACCTAACAGATAAATCACTTACACTGCTCACTACCATTTGGGAGGCGGTTTCAGAACTTCCATTGCATTGAGAATTCCCATCTTGAGTTCCAATATAAGAACGTAAATATGATGAAATGTCTTTGCAAGAAGCAAACTGGAGTCCAGTTGGGCTAAATTATCGGAAATAGGAAGAAAAAAATTGGCAATCAGCACAATGCAATGTTGTAGAATGAAAAGATTAGGCAACAGAGAAAAAAGATAACACATATACGCTATGAACAAGATGCAGAATCTGATGGATGCAAGGGCCCTATGCAACTGACAAAAAGGCTGAAAGAATTGAAACATTTGAATACAGTTTACATGCTACATATATTGGCTAAATTTTCCATAAAAATGAATTGGTTAGAATACATGTTGGAAGGAAAACAATATATAGGCATATTGGCAACTGGATAACACATGTCTAAACGGCTAATTTGCATAATAGGACCAAAGCAAGTAATATCTGGGCAGGTAATGGATTTCCACCCAACAATCATGTGCCAAGGTTGGCAATCTCGAGAGTTCGTGCAGCTAAAAGGGTGCCAATATCTTAGCAAGACAATATTGCATCTTCATTCAAAAGTTTTCTTTTTTTCATTTTAAGGGAAATTTCAGAAAATCTTCGTCGCTTGAAATATTTTCCAAAAATGATTAATGGAGAGCAACATGGAAACTAGAATAAAATGATGATTGGATGGTAGAAGTTTTTAATCATCTAAAGAGTAGGGGTTTAGAAAAAGAAAAGCAACAGACTCCAAGGGAGATAGATAAGAGAAAAAGAACTTTGGATTACATCTCCTGAGAAGTCAAGCATTTTGCAGTTACTTGATGATGATCAAAATTATAGGGATAGCACTGTTACGCACATATTATTACCGTCACGCTAAAAAATTCACTAACAAATCTCTCATACTAAGAAAACACCTCATAATTACAAACGAAACAAACTAGGCTACTAACCCCAAAAACAACTCTTAACTTAAAAAGTCATTAAGCAAACACAAAATAAACTATGTCTAAATCTTACTTCACTCATAATAATGCACGTACAGCGACAACAAAACTAGCTTCGACATCTAAAGAAGAGATATGATTCAGTAACAACATTCAGTTGTCTTCTAAAATACTAAACGAAAACAACAATCAATCTTACAAAACAATAATTTAATCCACTTCTCCCCATCTCCATGATACACAAATCAAAACAAATCCTGGGTGAATGCTATTGATTAAAAGTTACCCCTCCATCTCAGACAATCTATTTTTTCCCTGCTAGCAGAACAGAAAATGCAAGAATTGGCATTTATAAGCAATTTAAAGACTGCAAACGAAGCAATAAACAAACTACGAATCAAAAGGCCGACTCATAACCACGAGAGAACTAGCATGAGAAAAGAAGAACCTTATAAATCGGCGGCAATACAACCAAACACTGCCCTCTTTCCTTTTGATTCCCAGAATCAGCTTCCAACCCCGCGGCAGATCATGGCCAAACTCGTCGGCGTCGACGATCTTCCTCTTCTTCCTCCTGCTACCCCAGGTACCATTCAATCCCCTCAAATACTCCAACAACTCCGCCTCCGTCTGCAAACCGATCGTCCTCCGCCGCAGCTCTTCCCCAAACAAATCCTTCGTGTTTTCCAGCGCCGTCACGTCCACCATCTCCCCTCTCTTATTCAAAACTTCCACTTTCTCCACATTAACAGCTCCTTTCTCCTCAACCGCAGTAGAACCGACCCGATCCTCTAAGACCGCCGGCGCCGGCGGCCCTTTCTCCTCAACCTTAGTAGAACCGCCCGCATCCTCTAGGACCGCAGGCGCCGACCCTTTCTCCTCAACCACAGTAGAACCGCCCTTATCCTCTAAGACCGCCGGCGCCGCCGCATTGCTCTCGGTCATGTCCGGGGAGTGATGGGGGAGGAGGCGGAGCCGGAGTTGCGGCGGACGAAGAGGTCGCGGAGGAAGTGGACGATGCGCTTGTTCTCGGCCTTGTCGGAGTCGGGGGAGGGGTTTGGGGGCGGGGAGGGGGTCCAGAGAGGAGGCGGCGGCGGCGGGCGAGGGGGAGGATGGGCCGGATGGGCGGGGTGGGTCGAGGCGGAGGCGGGAATAGGTCTGCTTGCGGCCGCCGGCGCTCTCGTTGAAGACGGAGCGGTCGATCTTGGGGACGACGAGGTCGGAGGCGGAGAAGGCGGCGCGGGCCTGTGGGGTGGACAGGAAGGCGAGGGTGTTGAGGTCCGACTGCGAGAGGACTCGGAGGTCGATCACCGGTAGGTCGTCGGCGGCGACATGGCCGCCGGCAGCCGCGGCGGAGTCCGGCGGTCCGGCGCCCATCTTCTTCGGACGATCGCTCAAGGAAATTTGGGCCTATATTGATTCGTAGGTTTGGGCCTTCTCACTGCTTTTAGGGTCCAGTATGCAAATGGGCCTGAACCTGAGAAAGGCCCAACTTGACACTTAAATCCTCTAGCTAGGTTTAAGAAATTATAAGTTGGAACGTGGAGAGAAAATAACCTCCCTACCTAACTTCCCCTTGTGCGTAGTTCCAGAATTGTCTAATTTTTGTCTAAGCTAATTAATAACCTAGTGTTATAAAAAAATTTATATAAAATGTCAAAAAAAATTTGTCAAAAAATTATTTTATAATTATAAAAAATAATAGATCTCATAGCATTATATTTGGAAGTTACAATTATCGAGAGAGTTTTGTTCAAGTTGTTTCAAAAAATTAAAAAGAACCAATTACTCTAGTTAAGTTTAAAACAGTTAGTGAAGATTTTTACTTAGTGTCGCTCCCACTTTATATTTGTCAACAGTGTGCCGAACACTATATTTAGCCGTTTCCATTATAATTTCATATTTTTTAATAAATAAGTTCGAAACAACACAATTACATCCCCTATAAATATTTTTTTCATTTTTTAAAATTTATTTATTTTTTGCACGGATTCTTCACGTATATTGGTTTTCTTTTCGTGTACGTATCTCGAGTTGGGATCACAGGCATTTACGGTAATTACCAAACTTGTTGCCTAATTGATTGCCATCCAAAACTGAGTATGATGCATTAAGTGAAGTAAATTTGAAAAAAATAAATTTTTTCGTGCCTTTGTGGTAGAGAAAAAACCTTAGAATTGCGTGGTTGAGGAAAACCCTCCGATCCGAAGTCAACGTATCTCATAAATGGTGACTTCTTGACAAGAAAAAATGACATGCTTCAATGAGATGTGGCTAAATAAAGTGTCACCTATCATAATTCTAATCAACCAAAACCAAAAATAAAAAAAACCCCAGCAAGTTAGGCAGGTAGGATTGGACGCAGGAGGGAACGGGACAATGAAATGTACGTGAAGGTACGCAGGCTTGTAAAGGAGGCCCCATAGGGACAAAGATTGGAATACAAATGGCGTCCTCTCGCGTGGCCAAACGGCGTTTGCCTACCAAAGTCGCACTTGCTCATCGCTCTTCCCAAGTTCCAACTTCCCCCGCAATTATATCTTTCGATCGGCCGTCCAGATTTCCCCAGTTGTTCACGGGCTCGTCGCAGACTCGAATATTGCCGAACTGATGCCGCCCTTTCTACAAGTAAATTACCGGCCAGCTTGTTCTGTTGTTGTGATATGTTTTTTGGCGATTTGCATGAATCTTGACGATATGTTTGTTGGCGATTTGCATGAATCTTGACGATACATGATATGTATACATATAAGGTAGGGGTCAGGCTCTTAATTTAGCAAAGGTTTGTTGTGCTTGCGAACATGGTGACGAGTGAGGGTATGTCCATCTCTGGCTGCGCTCAATATTTTACACTAATAATGCTTCAGTGGTTGGATAATTAGAGTTACTCGACGAAGCTAACTGAGTCATCAGTGGGCAGAAAAAACTCCAAATTAGTGACATCGTTGTTGAGCCAATTAGTATATGACAATCACGTTAATTAATCGCTGACTTGCGGTAGAGATCCAGTTGAGAAGAACGAACGATCCGACTCGTCTGGCAAACAATTCAATGTTTAAGAACTCCTCGATCATTCCGGGACGATCAATGACCAAGTTCTTGAGTTACATGTAATTTTCCCGTAGAATATACCGCAGCAAACTCTCCAAACTTCCTGACACGACCACCCAAGTTTATTATATGCTCAAAAGAAAACCCTAATTAAAAATGAGATCATTCACATATATGAATTAGTGTAAGAACTCCACGCAACTTAGAGCTAACTTTTATCAATTTGTAGCTGTTTTGCTATAAGTGAGTTCGCCTGTTCTCGGTGACACAACTACGGACGAGCTAACACACATAGCTAGCAAGTAAATTAGGAGGTCAGGGAACCATCTATATCTATATTCATATCTGTATTATATATAATTTATAAATGTATCTATATATAATAAGAGAACAATTTTTTACATGTGTCACTTTTAGAGATTAGCAAAAAACTCGATGTATTTAGTTATAATAATAATAAAATCTTGAAAAAAATATTTTAGAAATTATTAAGATATTTTGCAATATCTACAAAATAAAATCTAACCTTTTGAAATCTTCTCCAAATCCTATTAATTAATATTGTTATTTTGGAATTATTTAATTAATAAATTACAAACAGAAAAAAATTTATTCTTTTATATTTTTTCAAAATATTATTAATATTACTATTTTCGGAATTTTAAATTAATTAAATTATATATGTGATAAAGATGAAAAAAGGAACACAAAATCTTATTAATTTATATTTATATTTTCGGAATATTTAACCAAATAAATTACAAATATGATAAATATGGAAAAATTAATCCTTTAGTTTATTTTAAAATCTTATTAAATTTATTTTTTGGAATTTTTAATTAATTAAATTATAAATCTTAAAATCATAATTAAGATAGAAAATCTTATCTTTATGAATTTATTTTGATAACACAAAATCATATTAATTTATATTGTTATTTTCGGAATTATTTAACTAAATAAACTGCAAACGTGATAAAGATGGAAAAATTAACCCTTTTGCTCATTTTAAAATCTTTTTAATATTATTATTTTCGGAATTTTTGATTAAATAATTAGAAATGTGATAAAGATGAAAATTGGCCGACAAACACAAAATCTTATTAATTTATTTTTTTAATTTCAGAATTATTTAACTTAGTAAATTGCAAACGTGATAAATATGGAATAATTATTAATCTTTTATATTTTTACAAATCCAATTAATATTATTATTTTTTATATTTTAATTAATTAAATTAAAAAATGTAAAATAATAAACTCTAGAAATTTTAAATTTTAAAAATCTTATTAATATTAATAATTGCAGAATTTTAATTATTTAAATTACAAATAAGATAAAGATGGAATAAGAGAGTTGATATACACATATTTAATATTATTATTTTTGTAAGTATTAATTAATAAAATTCGAAATATAATTAAGATGGAAAATCTTATCAATCTTTTTCAAATCCTATTAAGTAAATTGCAAACATGATAAAGATGAAAAAATAATAATCTATTAAATTTTTACAAAATCTTATTATTATTATTAATTTCTCAATTGTTTATTAATAAAATTTAAAATGGAGTGAAGATGAAAAAAAGTGTTGATAAACACATATTTAATATTTTTATTTCCTTAATTTTAAATTAATTAAATAATAAATATAATTAATCAAATCAATCTTTTACAAATCCTATTTTTATTTTTTTATTATTTAATTTTATTTTTTATATTAAATTATATTATTTTCTAAAAACCAATAAACTCTGGTATAAAATATAGTAGAGCATGCCACGCAATGCGTGAGAAGATCTTAATAATAGATAGATTTTAAAAATGATCATATATTAATAGAAAACATCTATGTCTAGAATATGGAGATGATAAAATATAAAATTTAATTTAATTAAGTTAAAAGTATAATATTAATATGATATATATTACTTCAAAATTTCAGATTGATAGTGTTCAGTCCATAATGTAGAAAAATGATAATAATAATAATAATCTAACTTTAATAAATCAAAATACTAATATTTATGCAAAATTATATTCAATATATAAAAATAGATAAAAATCCCATGCATCGCGTGGCTATACACCTTAATATTTCAAAGTGTACATGCATTTGACGTTGGGTATATCAATTAATTTTTTATAGTATTGCATGTGGAGTTGCTTCTAATATTAATTTATTTATGTATTTTTTCCATTCAATGAACACAAGAAAAATACATAAGTAGAAGTAATATAAAATTTAATAATGTTATAATAAACAATTTTCCATTTTGTAAAAACTAATATATTTAAAAATAAATCATAAACTAGGTCTGGTTGGCTAATAATAACACTATGAAATTTCTATTTTGAATAGTAGTCATGATAATTAAATATATGATAAATAAAAGAATTAATGTGAGTAGAGTAAGATTATGCTTAATTATAATGAAAAAAATGTATAGAATCAAGTTTGTTCTTAAGTAAGATTATATTTTATATTGATTTAGACTTTTTACTTAAATATATTATATAGGAATCATAATGAATTCATAAGAGTCGTATACAAATTTCAAAATATATGTACATTTCTAACGAAAAATATTTAAATGGGAACTTGCCTTTGGATTATAATTAATTAGAATAAAATAGTTTAAATAATATTTAAAAATAGTAATTTTTAATAAATTACAATATACTATTTAATAGGTTTACAACTGAACCCCAATCTGATTAATACATATACTCTTACCAAAGCTCAAAACAAAAATATAAGAAATTGAAGTGAAATTTAATTTTGAAAATATAAATAAAACTCAAATAAAATTAATAATTTGAGTATTGCTAATATGAATTTGAGTCGGTGTGAATATTTATAATTAAAATATAATAATTTTAAAAAGTACAATAAAATAAAAAGTTAATTTGTCAGTGCAATGGAAAATATTTTAATAAAAAGTTAAGTAATTAGAAAAAAATTAAAAAAATTAATTATTTAAAAACATAATCAACATATAAAATAAAAAAGAGTACAATCCCGCGCAGGGCCCTGGTGTACACCTTGTTCATTTATTAGTACAACAATTAGTTTCTCCGTGGCAGCGGCACCGCTGTCTTGTGAGGGAGACGAGGCCTGGGTCGTGCCGTGTGCATGTCGCCTCCCCTTCGCTGCGATATATGTGGTTGTGAAGCGCCAATCTGCCACGCCTAGCTATGGGGCATGAGCTACATGATGACCTCTCTTGCACAAGAACTACCACGTCCCTTTCTCGATCGCCTTCTTCGCCGCCATGGTGTGCCTTCTGGTCTTATCGATCACTATCTCTTCTCCAGAAATCTCTGCTCTTAAATGGACCAGCTGCACGAGAAGATAAGTATGAATTATACACTTCGGGTCCGATTGTATGTGCATCTTTTTAATAAGTTAAAGATATAGTAACAGTAAAAATTGTTACACAAGTTTTATCCTAAAATAACTAACTATTTTATAAAACTTAAAAACTCATATTTATATTATTTATTACTCATCTCATATGAACATATGAGATAATATTATTAACACACCCCGTACTTGTAAGTTATATTAAAATAGCACGTAGACCCAAAGACAAACCAGACAGATTATGTTTGCACTATAATTAATGGATGTGTGGGCAAATAGAAGTCTCTAAATGGGTTAATTCTGACATCATACAAAAGTAAATTTATGGGTTGTAATGTAAAATGATTAGGCACTTTAGATAACCTAATTACTTATATTTATGATATTTACTATTCATCTCGTAGAGAGATAAGGGACGATAATATTAAATACCATGGAAAAATAGGTTCATAAATTTCATGACTAGCTACTTTAAAAAATATAAAAACCATATTTATGTTGCCCGTCACTCATTTCAGAATGTTAACCGTACTTATATACATACATATACATTTGATCATCCCAATATAAATAATCCTCTTCAATTAGTAGTCTTGGAGTGTATGGCCAAAGACGACAATAATGTGGGGACTACTCTGCGAAGAAGAGTGACATCGAATAGGATATATATCAAAATAAATAGAGGGATCATAACAATTTTAATGAAAATGGTTAGCAATTAACAAAGAAGGTAAAAGAAATTATATTAATATTCTAGTGCATGAGTTGTATGACGTGGCTGAGCTTCAACTGTAAATATGTAAATGGTTGTCATTTACAGAAGATAAAGCTAGCTGGGGGTATTAAACTAAAATCATAATTATAAAAGAAAAAAATAATGCTTGCATGAACTGACATTGTGTATGTATGATTGTCGAAATAACATTTCTTAGTCAAGGCTTTACTTAATAATCAACGCTCATGAACTAATTAATGAATGCGAAACCCTAAGTTTGATCTTTGTAGATCAGACATGCGGTAGAAGAGGGTATACATATTTCACCTTTAAGTGCTATAAAAAGGAGATTGCACATGTAACCATATTGCTCAGATTAGTTAAGTTATATGACTTGTAAATGGAATTTTTAATTGGTGGTCTTTTAATCCATTAATTAATGACATGAAACTATGTTTTATTTGAGAGAAATGTCAACTAATATCATTTAAGTGATGGGATAAGGAACGTCGCTTGATTAATGTTGCACCACTACTTTTTCTTATATCGAGCAAATCCAAAATGCCAAGCCTCGTTCATTTAGATACCAACCATCCACAACTTGCTCGGTTCAAACTTCACATATATCTTGCCAGTAATGCATAATCTGCGGGGAAAAATTCAACTACCTACCGTTTTTTAATCCCCCACCCCCACCGCGGCACACACACCTCACAAGTCAATCCTCTAAATCCTTCGTCACGATCTTTTTTCGCTAATTGTAATTACATCAATTTATTAGCCCACCATCGGTTTACTTGCAAAGGATTTTTTTGTAAAGTATATGTTTGGTTGGTATGAAAATAATATAAATAAAAAATAAATTCATATGAAATATAAATACAATGATATAAAATGACATGAAAATTTTTAAAATTTTTCTTATATATTTAAATAATAAGAAAACAAAAATAAAATAAATATTTTTTCCAAGTATATGTGCCTCTAAAATATCACCTTTTTTTATTTTTCATAAAAAAATGTTGTTTTGAAAAACTTAAATATAAATTTATTTTGATTGAAATTAAAATATCTTTTGAGTAAATTTTAAGACACCTATATATAATAAAATTTGTAACCTCTAAATTTTATTTTTATTTTGTATAATTTTAGGACAGCGCGACTTTAAAACTTGCATTACCATATATATTCAACGTACATAAAAAAAGCATCCAAGTTATATTCTTTTTTATCAAAGTTATATCCAAGTTATCCAACATACCTAAATCACATATTCAAAATACAATTACCATTTTTAGATAAATTTATTAATTATCTAATTATTTTTTGAGAATGTTTTACATTTAGTTAATTATTTTTTATATACTTATTGTCCGACGATCCGTAATATATAAATAATATTTGTTTATAACATTATTTCAAATAAAATAATTTTTTAAAATATATATTACATTTTAAGAGGTGATTGAGTTTGAACGGACAGCTTAAGTGATATTTTGACTTAATGTATTTCATTGGGAGGGGAGGGTGCCAAGTCAAGTGATTGAGTTTTAACAAATACGTAAGTGATATTTTGACTTAATCTATTAATTTGGGAATGTAAAGTTATTTTAGTCCCATCAATCAACAACTAACATAACAACAGATTTGCCAATATCTAAGATAAAAAAGATGCGGCTCCCATCTTCACAACTATATAATAATAGAATAATAGAATCATTAAAAGAAAAAAAAAGAAAAAGAAAGAAGGGATGTGATTGGCCATGAATGGTGTGCCGTCATCACCCACGCCCGTGTAAGCTGCGCGTCTCCTTTTCCCTCCTATTTCTACCTCTTGTCTTCCCCTCCCTCCTCTCCACGCATCGCCGTCGCCACCTCCCCCACCACCGTTGCTTCTCCGACCTCCCCCTGCTCTGCTCTAGGTGATATTTCTCATGGAATGAATGAATGATTGCTCTTCTCAAAACGGTGTCTGGTCGGATTTCGTGTTGGTGTGACAGCTTAGATTTTGTGGTGGGTGTTGCAGGTTGCGTCTAGAGGGCACCACCGCGGGCCCTCCACGGCTTCTGTTGAGGAGGGCCGGCGATCACTCACGCTCTGGCCGACGTCGCAGCGAAGATTGAAGATCATAGCGCCTTTGGGGAGGTGCGGGCGCCCCCGGCTGCTTCCCGTCCCCCGGTTTGGCGTCTGTGTCGTATGCTCGTCGGCTATCCCATTGACAATGGCTAAGACCTGCTAAAAGTCGGAATCTTTTCTTCTTCTCTTTTGGTTTTGGTTTCGAGTTTCGGGTGGTTTGTCTATGCTGGGCAGAACATCTGGTCATTAAGAAGAGCATTAAATTAGTACAATTGAAACTGTGCTAGTTTGAAATGAGGAAATTGAACTGCTTCTCTGCTTTTTTTGGAAAGAAGAAGAACAGCAAATGGGTGAGCATCCGAGGAATAATATCTGCTTAGCTTTTATTTCGTTTTGGTTTGAGTTTAATCTGGTCGTACTAGTAACCATGAGTTTGGATGTGGTTGTCTGTGGTTTTTTATTGCAGGAGGAACAGCTTGATGCACAGAAAGTTATAGGACAGAGGACGCTCCAAGTGAAGGTTGAGCATGCTGCTGATTACTCAAAGAAGGAAGGCGCCGCGAAAGGAACCTCTTTCAATCTCCCAGTTCCCTTTGAGATTGTGGGGAGTCCCACCTGCAAGGTGAAGGTGCTTAGGGAAGAGAATTCGCCTACTTCTGAGACTGTTGTGGAGGCAGCTTATGAAGGCGAGGATGAGCTTGAGTATGAGCAAGAAAATCTGTTCATGAAGAGAGACTTCTCTGAAATGGATCTTCAAGCTCGAGGAGAAGATCCATGTTTCTCATTTGACAGGTCTAACATGTCGGATGTCATGGTCTCTACCGATGCCAAAGACGAGGTTGATATGGTCCAAAGTGGCCATGCCAGTGACCCCGGGATTGCAAAAACACACGCATGGGGATCGCCGAAGTTGAAGAGGTCCTGCTCGAATCTGGAGAGGCGAGCTATGCTCAACAAGATCGGCAAGCAGCTGCCCCAATCGAACTCTTTCGATGATTTGGAGAATGCGGCGGAGATGAATGTTCCTCATCACGGCTTCCACGGCAGTCCACTGTCTGTGGTTTCGTCTCGCAGCGCTGACAAGATCATGTTGAAGAAGCGTTCCTCCTGTCAAGTACTTCCTTCGAGGAGTCGGAGACTCTGGTGGAAGCTCTTCCTTTGGAGCCACCGGAACCTGCATAGAGAAGCAGTTACCACTTCCAAACTTCCATTGGTGAAAAACTTGAACAAACAAACTGATGGGTACTGCTCAGATACACTAGAGATGAGCTTGCCTACCACGGGAAAGAAGAAGGGATCATCTCCTGGGAGCCAAAAAGTTGAATCACCCTGGTCATTCTCTGGTGAATTAAGAAGTAAAAACTGGGGGAACATTCATAGGAATCAGTGGATGGCCTTCTCTTCGGAGTCTTCTCCCTTAGCTAGAGTTAATGATTGGGTAAACACGCTTGAAATGGAATCCGTTCTTCCTCCAGATGATGATTACTGCAATGAGCAGTGTGAGATAAAGCCAGAGCCAGAGCCAGCTATTGTCCACCAGCCATCCCCAGGGAAAAACACACAACCAATCAGCAATACCAACGCTACCATTCCAGAAGAAGTTGTGCAGGCCAACAATGTTGTCCTTTCTTTGAACTCGTACTCAACTCTTGCGCACATAGCTGGTATGGGCCTCAAGGTGATCCCCAACATCTCTCCATATGTCAGCTTGCGGTCCGTCAATTTATCTGGAAATTTCATCGGTAATTCTTTCTTCTCAACAAACTGACACGTTTCTTGTGATGCCGTTAATTAGTGCATCTAAGTTTTGTTGAATTGTTTTTTTGGGGTATTTCTTGTAGTTCACATCGCTCCTGGTTCACTGCCAAAGGGTCTTCATACTCTTAACCTGTCTAAGAACAAGATTGCGACCATAGAAGGTCTCCGGGAGCTAACGAGGCTGCGTATTTTGGATCTGAGCTACAACCGTATCTCCAGAATTGGCCATGGTAATCTGCCAGTTTTGTGACTTGACATAGTAATGCAACTTGTACAACATATTATGCCTTAAATATTTCTTATGAAGACTGATGAGTGATGATCGTCAATAAATATATGAATGATTGTGGTATTGTTCTTTCTTTCATTTAACATATCATAAGAGCAAAGTTTTGGTACGCACAATTTTTTGTTGTTTATTTTCGGCCACTTTTCTCATCTTTCTACCTTACAGTAGTTGTAAAATGGAAGTTTGGTATCTGAGAAATTGGCGTTTTCCCCTCCATGTCTATCAGGCTTATCAAATTGCACTCTCATCAAAGAGCTCTATCTTGCTGGAAACAAGATCAGTGATGTTGAAGGCCTGCACAGGCTGCTAAAGCTGACTGTTTTGGATCTAAGCTTCAACAAGATAATAACCGCCAAAACACTTGGTCAGTTGGTGGCAAATTATAACACTCTCATGGCTCTTAATCTTTTGGGTAATCCAATTCAAAGTAACATCGGTGACGAGCAGCTGAAAAAACTGTTTCCAGTTTACTGCCTCATTTGACCTACTTGAATAAACAGCCAATCAAGCCTCACAGAATTAGAGAAGTAGCCACGGACAGTGTGGCTAAGGCAGCACTAGGAAACGGTGGTTGGAATTCGAGAAAAAAGCCGGCAAAGAGGTCTGGCCGTGTCACAGTGGTAGCTAAAGGGAGGAGTGGGGAAGGTAGCAGCCATTGGAGCCAGCACAAACCAAGGAGCAGCAGTCACCACCGCTCGCCTTCTTCAAGGAGATAGAGATCATGGGCATGTATGGAGACATGAGCAGGTCAAGAGATTTCCACTCAGCGAAAAATGGTTTTTTACAGCTTGTGTGTGTGATAATAGATTATATCAAGGTTCCTGCTTGTTATTTGTGTGTTACTACTTTCTTTGTACATACTTTGCCCTAGAGCAAAGAATCTCAGAATCCTGAGGTCGTTGGAAGGTTGTGGTTGATGTATTTTGTTTCCTTGTCTTATTCTTCCTTTTATTTTTGCCAAATTGAGCTTTTGATTATAGTTTGTGTAATGCCGAGACATGACTTAAAAGTAAAAAACTACTATTGTAAACTCTCTTGCCCATTAAATCACCAAATCGTAGAAGCTAGTTCTTATTATTACTATTATAGTCTTATATGGGCGAGCTGCAACTTCAGTTCATAATGCGAGACACTTCAAATCATAGCTGTTCGATAAAATTAATCGGTCAGATTAATCATCTATGTATGTATTAAAGTAGCTTTGTTTATTTACCAAGTAACGCATTCTCCTTTTCTCCTCCCTAAAATCCTTAGCACGCCGAACAGGAATTGGAATACTCCCATCCTTCACCGTTGGCCCCTTCCCTACTCCTGGCCACTCCAAGTTAAAGCTTCAAATTCAACCGAAATACGAACCTCACATGTCCAACACAGGGCATATATAAAGGTTCTCTAATATTCAACGTGCATGTTTGCTCTGAAAATAGATTGCTCTTCTTCTTCAGACCTGTTTATCAAAATGTTTAAAGGTCGTAAAGGGCCCAACCGCAGGGTAGGACATGAAAGGGGCAACCACAGTTGTAAATAGAAGATTGGCATATATGATAAGAGATGAAAATAGAGCCATTTTACGTAGAGTTTGATCGCTTTTGCAATCATCAATAGTGGTCCCAAAACTTTGCACCAACAATCGACAATTAAAAGGAGAGGAAACCCAAAGAGATGAATTTCTGCAGAGAGGATAAGTTATAAAAAAGAACAGAATGTACACACACCTGAATTCTGGAGCTCATCATCTTCTCTTGTTGAAAATGAGGCATGGGGTTCTTAGATGAAATGGAATGAGATGTCTTTCTTTGAACATGTTTTTTATTCAGGTTCATTGAAAACTACAGACGGATTCGAAGTTTTCTTTCATTTAAGTATTCACAGGAGTAAGACATGGTCTGTGCATTTTTAGGTCACTAAAAATGAGCAAGTTGGTTGTAGCTACTGAAATAGCCAGCAATGTTTTATAATGGTGGCATGCCCTAAGGTATATTAGTTGGTAAAGGCGAGTGTTATTATGTTTAAGCCAACACAAGATAAGAACAAACATTGACAGAATCTAATTTCTTCAGCATCCTAGTTAATAGTTAGCAAAAATGCCTCTAAAATATGTATATGATGATTTAAATCGTATAAGACCATTCATGTCAATCAACCAACGTAGGGTTAAAGATGCAGCTTCCCGGACAAATTCTGAAGAAATGTTAGACATTTCTGATGGAATGACAATCTAATGGAAAGCAAACTAGATCCATGTAGAAGTTCATAATAACTAATAAGCATTCAGCGAAGGAATATATACTTTTAAAAACCAACCATATTAAGTTCCAGAGTCCAGCATAAAATACAATCCCCCTTAAACCCTGAAAACCCCTTTTAGATTATTTTGAAGACTTGTGACTTATAATTGAACTTTGTTCATGTGAATATAAGGAATCTGAGATTAGTTTATGATATTCTGAAAACCTTTCTTGCCTCAAAAATATTTTCTTCTGTAAAAAATGCAATCCATCTCTCTTGCTGTCACTGTGGATTATCTCTATGTTTCTTAATTTCATTTTTATAGGGATGGATTATAATGAACTGCTAAAAAACTCACGTAGAGGATCAGGATTATAATACAGATGCGAACCAGCTAAACCTCCCGGACAATAGCTATTCAAAACGCATTTTTTCACCTCAAAAAATTTCTAAAAAAGGAAAATTAAAAAATGAGTCTCTTTCTAAACTTTATTAACATCAGAAAATATGTCATCAATTGGCAGTTAACCATTTTTAAGACCGGTTGTCATCAATCTCTCTCTTGGAAAGCTAAAGTTCCTAGTCCAGCCCAGTGGGCCAAGATTGGCTCTGGCTGGCCGGCTAGGAAGAGGCCCATGGGCCTGGCTTGTTCAGGCTTTTAAGGACTGGGGCCAGGCCGGCCGACTCACTTGCCACATCTACTCTCTATACTACAGTTGGGTTAAAATATTATTTTATATATTTATATTTTAGCGGATGTCTCCTTTACCTAAGAGAATTGTATATTTGTTTTTAGGTATCCATTTTCAATCCAACATGGTCCTTTGAATGAGACTAATAGCTATATGTATCTTCAAATCAGATTTTTCTTTTACTCTGTGAAATTGTCTTCAAATACTTATTCATAAAACAAAAAACAAAAAAAAGATTTGAACTAACTAATTTGTAGGTATAATGTCTTGACAACTCTAACTTAAATCTAACCACATGGCACACAAACAGTATTTTAATTTTTAACTCTCGTGGTTGTAAATGGTTTCCACTTGGACTTGAGTAATATAAAAAAATTTAGCTCTTCTAGGGAGCGACGATGGTAGAGACATTATGCATCTCCACAGTCGATTGCGTCTCCACCGGCATCTAGGCGGAGCTAAACGTGGCTTGAGTTGTATATACGGTTTATGGGCCAATTAATAGTTACATTTTCCAATAAAATATTTGTGTACTTCGTCACAAACCTTTCAAAACGGGCAGTGGAGTGCCATCAATATTCCAGTTCTTAGGATATACTCTCCGATCAAGGGACATACATGCTCCGAAAAGAATACAAGTATATGACCGCCACACCAAAAAAGGTATATGACCGCCATTTCCCACATGCAACAGCACCAAGTTCACATGAACACACGTGCAAGAACAGTTGCCCCAAGTATGAAACCCAGCCAGACAACTGAGACAAGTAAAAGAGAGAACGGTTAGCGATCAAACCTACGTATGCACCTCATAATCCTCTAAAAGAAAAAACATGAAAAGCAACATGTCATCGATAGGATAATACTACTTGCATCCTAAATACCAAAGATAAAAGAGACTTTCCTTATCATCCCACCCCTAAAAGCCAAAAGGTATCCCTTCACTCTCTTACTCTTTCACGACTTCCACACCGTTCTTTCAACATCAGAAGAGGTGCACGTTACTGGTAAGAAACAAGGAAGCGTGGTTAATGAGAAGGTTGAGATGAACACGGTGGAAGTCAAAGGGGATGGCCGGTCCATATGTGTGGGAAGGGATGAAGCCCAGCTCATGGGGAGACCACCCTGTGGCCACTTTTCAGACAGTCAAATATGCCCAGCTGGCCCCTACACTGGCATCCCCATTAGATAATGACTTTGGCTTCCCTGGTCTACCGCAATCCTCGCCTCTCAACGTAAGTACCGCCAAGATATATATGCTCCTTCTTGGTAAATGGTAACTATGTTACATATTGGATTATTAATATGGAGAACAGTACTGATGTGTATAGCCTATTATATTGTACCGATCTTATGATTCTTAACACGATAGAGGACATGATTCCTGACGCAATTGGCGTCGGATGTCTTTTACTTGGACCCGTTCATCTAAGTTTGGAAATCTTCAATTATTGAAATTTCTACATTCGCTCGATTTAATTGTAGTAATAGTGGCAAATGGCAATATGGGATTCATGGTTGCTTCGTTTGTCGTTGTGTGTTTGCTTGTTTTGGGGTTGGGAGGGTGAAAAACGTAATGCTGGGAATGGTCCTATGTCAAAGGGGGATTGGTTTGGCTTAGGAAGAGGCCGAAGGTTGCCGCTGGTTTAGGCCATGGACAGAGTGTCTTTGCTTGGTATCAACTGGACATATTTGGCCTGTAAAACTCTGTCATGGGGGGAGAGAAAAGAAAGCGCACGATGTTTACAATTTTTTTTTTTTTTAGAGATGAAAAGAGAATAAAAGGAGAAGAATAGTGGGTATATTAATGGAGAGACAGGGAGGACAGCGGGGTGGTGATGCCGGTGTAGCTGTCATTCGATATCCAAAACACCAATACCTCCTCTCGGATAGCAAAGAAGTGTTTGCACCTGTCAGGCCTCCTCCCTCTTATTTTCTCCGACTCCATCACCTCCTTCTTCTCCTCTTTCTGATCAACCCACCCTGCAGGTAGCCTATCACCTCCTTCTTCTCCTCTTTCTGATCAACCCACCCTGCAGGTAGCCTCTCCCTCCATTCCTCTCCTTCTTCTCCTCTTTCTCAGACTCCATTCCTCTTTCTTTTTCTTTTTTAATTATTGTTATTGAAGTTAGTTTCCTTCATCCCATCTCTCACTTGCTGGAGAGGGCGGAGAGGAATGGAGGGAGAGGCTACGAAGGAGGAGGAAGATAGGTGGAGGAGAAAGAGACGGAGGAGTTCGGGGTTGAAATGATCAGCAGGCTGAAAAATCTGAAGTACCCGCGTTCATCGTTTCGTGATCTGTAGCGCAGCAATCTTTTCCTGGTTCGAGTGGGTGGAAGAGAGAAGGGCATGGCTAACCCGCACTATAGGTTACAGTTCGGTGACACAACCTTCACCAAAGTCTTCGTGGGCGGGCTGGCCTGGGAGACGCCCACCGAGGAGATGAGAAGATACTTCGAGCAGTTCGGCGAGATTCTTGAGGCCGTCGTCATCACAGACAAGAACACCGGCAAATCTAAAGGATACGGATTTGTAAGTCTTGCGGTTGGATTATCGGATATCTATCTGTACACACATACAATACACCTGATGGTGATCATCATCAGACAGAGATCAAAGGCTTGTTGTAATTGGGTTATTGATTGATCAAATTTGGGCGGGGCCTGCAGGTGACGTTTCGTGATCCGGAGTCGGCAAGGAGGGCCTGCTTGGATCCCAACCCTGTGATAGATGGTAGAAGAGCCAACTGCAACATCGCATCCCAAGGCCGCCCAAGGCCTTCCCCTCCAAGAGGTTCATCTATCCTCTATACTATTTACTCTCTTGGATCAATATCTAGCAAAACACTACAATTAAAGTTCAACATAGTGAACTTTGCCCATGAATCCTGATGAAAGCAGGGAGAGGTTCAGCAGGATCAGGAGGGAGCACATACCCAACTGGAATCATGCAGGGCGGCACCACCTCCTATGGCAGAATAATGGCTCCTCCGCCCCCACCACCACCTCCTCCGCCGCATATCTTTTACTCTCCTTATGGGTAGGTCTATCTCTCTCTCTCCCTCCCTCCCTCCCTCCGTCCAACCGTCTTTTCACCTTTCATGGCAACTGATTACTATTGCAAGCACCAATACTCTCGTAACGGTGCCGAGAACACAACCAAGATGCCTTAACGACATTACCAAGTACTAAATGTAGTAATGGCCAAAGTCTGATTCTCCATGTCCTGTCCATCAAGACGTCTCAAGATTAGTAATTGGAGATTAAATCAATTATTACAGTGAGAATAAAAACTAGCTAGCTACGATCGTGTTGGATTAGTATATATATTTGAAGCTGATCAAAGTAATGAAAATTGGATTTTGGTGAGGGGTCCAACGTATCGAAGGGCAAAGGCTGCTAAGGTTGGGAGTGCGCAGAAGAGAGCGGCCAACTTGTGCTGGTGGCACAACTGGCAAACATGGATTGAATGGCGCAGCATAGGCCGTACCCCACTCATGGCCTGCTCAAGTGGTCACAAAATTATCGAAAGGGGTGCTCTCTTTGGTCAACAAGGCTGGCCGCTGTCCGGTGGGTTCCATCCCCTCTTCCTGCTCATGCCAGCCAATTGCATGTCTTTGGCTCTTCACCGCCATGTTTTGTTTCTAAGAGCAGCCATCCCTGTTTAGTACATGTAAAGGAATGTTATGATCATGTAAAATAATTTGTTTGGAAATTTTTCCATGGCAAAAACTGAGTGTGCCCAAGTCCTTTCAAGAAGTTACTATAGCTTGATTGCAAAAAGACAGATCATATATTGTTTCATATGTATAGACAAGATGGTTATTATAGGAGTCATTCTTATGGATCAATAATTTCACGACTCACATATTTTATGTTCTTCATTTTGCAGATATGCTACATACACACCTGAATACGGATATCTCCAAGTAAGTGACTCGGTAACATGATGACGCAAACCGTGACAAATAAATTAAGGGTTATTAGATAGACTTAAGCTGATCAAATTTTTCATGGCAACCTGGTTGTGTTCATTTAAGTGCCCATTTATTATAATGCAGGCCGGTCTCTACAACCCAGCAGTTGCACCGCAGTACTACCCTACCATGTACGCCACATCGCCGACGGCAGTCGGTCCGCCGCCGTATCCTTACGGCAGCTACTACCCCTACGGCCAGGCAGCGCCGGGGGCGAGTTTTACAGCCCCCCAGGTGCCCCATCACCAGCTGCCGCTCCCAACTTACCTACGGTATCCTGCGCAACCAGTTGAAGGATTTAGCAGTCCTGCTTCTTGGGGGCAGCCTCTTCGCTTTCTCACCTTCCGCCCGCGCGGCCTCTCACCTGCCGGCCGATCCCTCTTCATCAGGTGAGTAGTGCCCGACTCCCTCCTTGCACTGTTCTTCTTTGTGGATTTTCTTTCATCGGATGGTTTCCAACTTTCCATTTCGCTGTCTTTTTCGTAGTCCAACATGCAGTGCTAGCTAGTTACGGTAGTACGTAAATAAAAGACAACAAGGAAAGGATTAATTAACACCCTAATTATGGGTGGTTTCAATAGTGAAGAATGATCAATCTTAAACTAAATAATTAAGGCCAAATAGATCATATTTTTTAGTACACATTTGGGTCAATAAACTTGTTTTAAGATTAAAAAACTGTGGTAAGGTTTTCTTTTTCATTTCATTGTAAATGCAACGTATTGGCATCATAAAGTTTGCCACTCAATATACAGCGAAAAAGGAGAATCAATGTGTAGTATTGACTTTTGGACAATATATAAAAACATTATCTCGACTCTAAAAGCTAGCCGAATTGATTCCCTTAAAATTTGGGAGTTATTTCTTAAAGTAATGCAAGGTGGACTCCAAAATAATATGATTGGCTTATTGAATTAGCGATGTGGATTATGCTTGCATGACAACTTTTTTGGACCAATAGAAGTTAAAGTGAAAAAAGTAGGAAACTTTTGGGTGATGCAAAAGGGATTTCCCTACTCATTATTAGTAAAACTATATTTGACTCACCAAGTTAAACAATATAAATTGTTTAAATATAGTTATCTTTTTTTAATAGAAGAGGAACTCAAATACGAGATAAAAAATAAGAAAATCAGTCAATCAAAATATAATAAAAATACTTCTTGCATAGTGTTAAGGGTTCAAATATTGCAAACCTTAATTTTTTTATAAAAAACTCATATAAAAGGTCACATGTTCAAATCTTGTTAACTTCAATTTCTTCAAATAAAAAAACCTTTCATGGTAGAAAGTCTCTGGTTTGAATCTTGTTAACCTCAACTTTTAACTTTCTACAAATAAGAGTTTATCTAATTATTTTAAAAATAATATAATAAAAAATTAAATAATTATAATTTATCTTTTGATTTAAATAAAATATATCTTTAAAGTCAATCACGATTTATATTTAAGATAATTAATTATTATAATCTATGTTATTATTCAATAAACATTTATATATATAATTAAATTATTAAAAGAGAAAATGCATGTGTGGATCTGAAGTCTTAAAAGAAAAATATTATATACTAATTTCGTATAATTAACTACCTTTCCTCTATATATAACTAAAGACTGAGTTGTAAGTTTCAAAAGTTATAAATGTCAATGACGAATAATTGAAGAAGATAAAAAAAATTTGTTGCCACAAATATATTTTCCTCTCATGTAACCTTTGCATACGTTGAATTCTGCCTGCATGGTTGCTCACATTATTACATTAGTTAGTAAACTAATCTGAAGCTGCTCATCCTTATAAGACTGTCAGTCTAAGTAATTACGTAGTATAATAAATGCAACAACTATTTTGGGCTTGATCTCCAATAAGCGTTTGGTACCGTGTTGTTTTGAGACCAGATTCACAGAACCAGCAACAATCTCCGGCAACTCCTGGAGTGAACGCAGACAACGCAAGTACATGAAAAAAGGATGCATGACTGGCCCCTAGTGCTCGCAGTTCTGACGGGTTTAATGACCTTGTCGATACTGGCGATGCTCGGTAGGTAGATGTGGTTTATGACCCAGCCCAGCTACCACTCCGTTTCCTGGTTTTTATTGAAAAGAAGCAGGGAAAACGAAGCCTGCAACGTTGCTAGCTCTAGAAGTAAAACACTTCCACGCCTCCAAGTTAAACTCAAATCCAAATGCCATTATTGGGTTAGCCTGAATTTTTCTCTTGATTTTTTTCTTTTTCTTTTTCAAGCTGTTAACTTCCATACATGGTCTGTACTTTTCCAAAGAAAACTCTCGCAATATTGTCCTTGAAAATTTATATGAAAATCATAAGATGAGTGGGATAAGTAGCCCGTGGATCAAATAAATACAATACAAGATATAAGTTGATCTTGACCTTTTTCTTTTTCTGCTTCTTTTTTTTTAAATTAAACTTTTTTTCTCTCTCAAAACTAATGATTAAATGATCTAATTTCATGTTCTCATGAGTTCTGATTTAGTAATCTTAGGCAATGAAAGCATGCTCTTTGATGATCATGTGAATATAGTCCTCTAACACAGCCTGCTCGTTGCACAAGCTAGCTTAATGATAGGCAAGAATTCAATCATCCTTAATTCATATCTCGACTCTAATTCCTCACCTTTGGTGGGCGTAGGGGTCTAAACAAGCCAGCATAAAGGTGTAAACAAGCCAAGTTGGCTTGCAAGCATTTTACGTTCGGCTCAATTCGACTTAAACTTGTGTTTGTTAATTTTTTATTGGAAAAAATATTTGGCTCGAAATAGATAATTCGTTAAATAATGAATAGAGCTTGAGCTGATGAGTGTTCGGCTCAGCTTGGCTCGAAACTCGAGCTCGATGTGTTCAAACTCGAAAAAATACTCGATTCGACTTGTCATGTTAATACTATTGAGGTCACATTAAACTTATATAGTGTTGGAAAGAAAATTTTGATCTTATATAAGTTAATTATTTTATACCTTGAACAACTATTTACATGATAGAGGTATAATCCTAACAATTGATACACTTACAAACTACTTACTAATAAATACTTAGTACTATTTACTACTAATTGCCAAGGACTAACTACAAATTGCAAAGGATTTAATGCAAATTGTCAAGGACTTACTACTCATTACTTTATTAATAATTAATGGAAGCAAAAATTAGTAATACTCTATATATATAATATTGTATATTTATCATTATCTTTGTCCTATTAGTAACTACTTACCTAATTACATGCACACACTAGCTAACTGGTGTATATAACAACATTATTTTATAACCCAGTAATAAGTCGTCAAAATAAAATTGCTGTTTTGGTTAGATATAAGTTGGAACTATAACATAAGGTGAACTATGCAAATATTATATACAACCAAAAGAATAAGCTTGATCAATCTAAAATTAAAATATTAACAACTCAAAACTCGTCATTTAAATGTCTTGAGCTTGAACTCGACTCGAACTCGAATCCTACAAGTTAAGTTTGAACAAGGTAGTGTTCGACTTGACTTGACTCGGTTATATTTCAAACTTGACTCGTAACTCGACTCAATAAAATAATATAATAATATATATAATATCACTTATTTACTCAAAATACATTTAAAATTATAAATAAATGTTATTTTTAACTACATACTAAATGATGGTGGTGGTGGGGGTATTTTATTTTTTATTTTTTATTTTTTTATCAAACTTAGATCGTCTTTATAATCATACGATCCAGATTAAAGTTTAAAATAAAAATATTATTTATCCCTAGCTAAGATAGTATTATATACATATATACTAATAAGTTTAATTATAATTAATTATATTTATTTATATACAACATAATAACAAGTGAGAGATAACTTAAACAAGAGGTCTTCAACGCTCACTTTATTTTTTAAGTGAGGTTGTGGGTACGGTTCGGCTCATTTACGTGTAGAATAACTTTCTCCCCATCGGTCAATGTCTTCAAGCTACAATTCGTTTCCCACCTTTTAAATACAAAACCAGAACCACATGTACTAGTGCTTCCTCTTGCGCCTCTTCCACTAAGTAACGCACAAATCAACGACACATGATACGCTACATACAGATCAAATGCGGCGGCTGCTGCCAGCCATTGCTGGTCACCACCAGTGACACCTCCATCTGCTGCACCTCCTGCCATTCCCAACTACCAGTAAGCAGCTCCCCAAATGATCCTCTTTCACAAGAAGGTAATAAATATTGCCCATTCGGTAAAGGCCCAGATTCATCAAGTCTCAAGCCCTGTTCACAACCATGGTGGCAACATGAATAATTTGCACTCCCAGTCCTACTTGGTCTCACCAGGTAATACTCACCAAGGCAGTAACATGTACTATCCTACTAACAACCATGGTTATGGGGGAGTGAGCTCCAGTACTCATGTACAGCTTGCCTATAGGCCGCTTCCTCATCAGATGCCGTCTTCGTCTGCTCATGGGAGGAAGAGGGCCTTGCTATGTGGTGTGAGTTACAAACAGAGGAGATATTAACTCTAGGGAACGATCAATGATGTGATTTGCATGAGATACTTATTACGAGCAAAGTATGGCTTCCGGACAGTTGTATTCTCGTCTTCTCGGGTACATATATTCAACATAGCATTGCACAATATTCCCTTTCGACGTAGAAACTTATCAATAGTTTTGGGGGACGTCAATTTTTGCATGCAGAGGAGGAGAAGGATCCGAGCAGAACTCCGACTAAGGAGAACATGAGGAATGCGATGGCTTGGTTGGTCATTGGCTGCCAGGCAGGGTACTCGCTGGTGTTCCACTTCTCTGGCCATGCTACGCAGCAGATTTGCTACTACGGCGACGATGTTGATGGGTTGGACGAGGTAATCTGCCCGCTTTATTTCGTAGCTCAAGGGAAGCTTGTGGACAACGAGATCAACGAGACGATCGTCAGACCTCTCCCTAAGGGGGCCAAGCTGCACGCCATCATAGATGCATGACACAGTGGGACTGTTCTTGATCTTCCATTCGTTTGAAAGATGAACAGGCCAGTAAACTAACTATGCACACGGCTCATGATCTTTGTACTAAGCAGGCTTATATGTTTAACCTACATGTTTGTTTGCACTTTGCACTCTGCAGGTTAGAACAGGGGATGGTTCTGTGGGAGAATCAGAGTAATCCGTCGATTTAAAAAGGAACCAGAGGTGGGCTGGCAATCTCCTTTAGCAGCTGTGAAGACAGCCAAATGACTTCTGATACTAAGGTGATCTTTGCTATTTATTTGCCAATGACTATGAACACCAAGCTTATGTAAAGGTTACTTACCGTCTAAATTTCTAATGAACTGGTGTTGATCAAGGCTTTTGCAAGCAACACAAACACCTGAGCCATGACTTACTGCTCCATCCAAGCTTTGGAATGTGAGCCGGGGCTTACATACAGCCGCTTGCTTACTACCATGAGATCATCAGTCCGGGAAAATCAGTCTGGATTGCGGGTTGTTGGGCCTATTAATTCTCTTCTCCACAAAATCATCTGCAATTTTTTTGGTTAGGTCATCCACCTTTTTTATCTAAGTTCTCCTCCTCCTTGTTCTTCATCACCACCTTATTTAGCAGAGTTCATATATAGCTGATATACATATACATGATCAACAGTTGTCATCTTCGGAGCAATTCGACATTTACAGAACATCTTTTCTGATGTGATCGAGTACTCCTATATAGTACAATTGTGTCCCAGCTTCACTTTCCAGTTTCTACCCGATTCTCATTCTTACAATTTCCAGAATCAATCTTCACCAGATCTAATTTGGCTTGATATTGTTGCTGTGCGTGTGATTATATGTTCGAATGTACGAGGCGACTTTGTCGAATTAAGTGAAATAATGAATCTATATGACCTTGAATCGAAGTTCTGGACTTATAAATGTGGAAAGTTTGGGGTCATGAGATTCCGTGAGATTTTTACTACTGTCAAAAGGAAAGGGAAAATTTTTTTGGTTTGGACTATTAATATCGGCTAGAAAGATCCGCGAAATGATCATGGCACATAAGAACAATGGTTTAAGCTTGTAAAGTTATCCAGGCTCACCGTGTCCGTCAACTATTGTAACAAAATATCAGACATATTTAGTCATGTTTCTTGAGCTCCGGGAGTTTTTACCCTGCCCCAAATCATTACTAAATCAAAGTGGGGTGTCCGATTAGGAGGACCAGGATTAAATCCCACTTTTTTTCAAGAAAAAAACCAAACCCCTCCCTTGCGGTCGACAGCCGATCGGTGACCAGATCAAGTCCGACCACCCACACTTGGATTTGGCCGGCTACAGCCTCATCAAGCCGTATAGCCAAATTTGGTTCCGTTACGGTCAGTTAGACCTGGCCACCTTTGGTCAAATCTAGATGCCGACTAGCATAACAGCATGGGGGGTGTTCGGTTTTTTTTTTTGGGAAGAAATAATTAATATGGGCCCTGATCAATTTGAGGGCATGAAAAATTCTTGCCTCCATCTCAAAAGCATTTTCCTTCACATTTCCCCTTCAAAGATTTAAATTTCCCTTATTATAAAAAAAGTCAATTTTAAAATGTGACATATTTTGTTCATCAAATTTTGCTTTGATACAAGCTATTCCAAAAATGTGTGACACAAGTTAAGCTATATTGACGAAAAACATTGATTAATGATAGATAAAATAATCAAAGAATAATTAACAAATAAAATAAGGGGAAAATTAAGATACAATATACTTCAAATTTGAACTTTTTTAGTGGGTTCTATATACATAATAATGTCTACATGTGTGAAAAGTTTATTGTATAAGTAAGAGATTAATATTTTTTATATACATTAATATGACCTATTTTTATTTTTTATTTATAAAATGTACTAGTTTAAAAGTATTTTGAAATTAATTTTTATTACAATTACTTTGACTATAAGGATGAAAGGGTTAAAAACACTAAATTAATTTGAAAATCAATAAATACCCTAAATATTTGTTTTTACATTTGTCTATATGGATTTTAAATTATGAGACCCATTAAGTTGTCCAAAATAAAAGTTGTAGGTCATACTAGCTATATGAATTGTAGCCCTGTTTATAAGACTCATAAAAAATTATAATACATATAATTTGGCATGAAGTAAAATATAGAATATAAAAAAACAATACTACGAAGAAAAGAAACTAAATGTTGAGAATTAGACCAAGAAGATCTGGAAAGCCAAAAATATTTTCTGAAGAAAACATAATTTTCCTTTTCCTTCTTATGTCATAATTTTTTTCTCTTTTCTCTTTCTCTCTCATCTTTTAGGATATTTTTATTAGCACGATGAAGATATTTTTATTAGTGTTAATCTGCCCTAATATGTGTAATTAGACCTATTAAATATTATTTTTTGAAAATAAAATAATGGTATCACCTATATTGTGTATCTAATTGTCCATTAGTTTTAATTTTTATGATTAATATTGACTTTAAGAATTAATTGAATTATTATTTTGCACTTTTTGACCCTTGTTTTCTCTTCCTAAAAATACACCGTAGCAGCTAAGGAAGAAACAAGTACAACAACGCTAAAGCCACAATCAATATATATAGATCAAGACAACAAACTAATATATTTTTATTAATAAGGGATGAACTCAATACTCGCCTGAGAATTAAAGGTAGGATAATGAGTTAATTAAAATACAAATTTTTTTTAAAAAATACAATAAAAATATCCCTTACAAAGGGTTATAATTTTAATCTCGTTAACTTTAATTTCTTAAAAATATAATAAAAATATGTTCACAGTAAAACCCAACTTACCTTAATAGTTCTAACTTCATATTGATCCGAGTCTTTCTAACTGTCTTGAAACAATAATAATAACAAAATCAAAAAATATAATTATTTTTTTCATTCAAATAGAATATATTTTTAAAGTTAATCAGAGTCTATATGTAAGATGCCAAATTATTATAATTTATCTTATTATTCAATAAAAGTTTACATATAAAGATAAAATTTATTTGGTATAGGTTGTGTATGGCTTGATGTCTTGTCTAGTTAACAAATTGTAAGAAGCGCAAATTGCTAATTTGCCGTCATTATATGGAAGCAACTAGGGATGGATTCGAGTTAGATATATATATATATATATATCGCCATATCCGTATCTAATATGAATTTGAAAATTCGAACCCGGCTGCCTGTATCCAAAAATTACAACTATTTCTGCAGTCACAACCATGGTTGCATGAATCGGAATCGGAATCGGAATCGGTT
The DNA here is from genome assembly GCA_033002965.1 of Piper betle. Taxonomy (NCBI): domain Eukaryota; kingdom Viridiplantae; phylum Streptophyta; class Magnoliopsida; order Piperales; family Piperaceae; genus Piper; species Piper betle. Next base: position 48,404 of record JAURVB010014854.1, read on the forward strand.
TTTCCGTGAATCGGAATCGGAATCGGAATCGGTCTGAATCGGCCAGGAATCGGTTTTGTTGAATCGGTCCAAATTAATTTAATCGGTCATATATAATAATTTGACAATTTATAATATAAATATATTAAAATTGGATATTGATGTTATTTTGATATTATTCTGTGTATTATAATTTATGATATTTTTAAATATTTTTTAAGATTTTTTTTAATTATTTAGAATTAATTATTATTTTTGACTCGAGTTAGACTCGAGTCAACTTTTAATTACGAGAATGCCACTCTTTACCCCCGCCGCCGCCGCCGGCCCGGTCGGCGGCGAGTCTCGCGGCGGCGATGTCGGAGGATGTCGGCAGCCCGGTCGGACGAACAGGCGGCGGTCGGACGGCAAATTCGCGGCGGAATCGCGGCGCTCGCGTCGGCCGGCGGAACCCGAGTTCGGGCGGCGGTCGCAACGCTGCGGCGGAATCGTGGCGGAGGGCGGAGCTGAGGTCGGAGTCGGGCGGCGGTGGCCTGGTCGGACGGAGGACGGCCGAGGGAGGACGGCGCAAGCGCGGCGGAGCGAAGGTCGGAGTCGGGCGGCGGAATCGGGGGAGGGTTTGATTTAGGTTTTTAAATCCAAATTACCATTTTACCCATGCTTAAATAATTTAATAAAAATTATACCTAGGGTATTTTGGTAATTTCATAAAAAAACCGATTCCGATTTAAATCGGCCGATTCCGATTCCGAGTTAAATCGGTCGGAATCGGCCGAAACGGGCCGATTCACGACCCGATTCGGGGCCGACCGAGTCGGCCCCGAAATCGGATCGGCGCGACGCCGATCCGATTTAAATCGGCCGATTCCGCACGGAATCGGCCGATTCGTGCAACCATGGTCACAACCTTTGGATGTATAAAATCATCAACTGCTAACATCACTGAATCTTTACAATTCTTCCAAATCTATTCGCATAGGCTATGCCATCCATCGGCCATCTCCTCGTCTCCTATTTTGCTTCCCCTGAAAAAAGTGGTTCTTTTACCGAAAAGCTTAGAAGTAGTAGTCCATTCGAGGGCGAGAAGCTTTGCAACCGTTGTTGAATAAAAAAAAACTTTAAACTTTAACCAAAATTATATAGATGATAAAACCATCATCAATAAAACCTTCTTCATATCAAATCATCAAGAAAATAAATTTAATAACGGAAGCGTACCTGGATCCATAATAGTAAAGCAATTCTTTGATTTCTTCTGGTTTGATCTTCCAAATTCTACACCGGTTCTCCAAAGCCAGAGTTCCTGGATGATGGGATACCAGAAAAGAAAAACTACGGTGCGAATTTGGGGACCATAACCGTATTTATTCGTATAACCGTATTTATCCTTATCTTTCATAATTCCAATTTAACCCATCATAAATTAGAGATTACGAAAACGGTATCTACACATATTTATCCATACTCATCTTAAATATATGGTATCTCCACATATTTATCTTAAATATTAATGGCCCATTAACCTTAACTTTAATAGATCAATTTAATTTAGGCCCAAACCTTATTAATAGCATATGATACAATTACATACTTGTATATATACGTCCAAAATCCAACAATCTCCCACTTGGACTATATATATAAAGATAATTGTATATTACCGTATGAGCTCCAAAATAACATACGCTATTATTCCAAAATAACAATCTCGTCCATTAATTAATGTTAATATAGGATCAAGGCGATTTTCGTTACATTTATCGTAACTAAACCCATCCATGGTCACATACATCAACATAATTAAATGACATAGATCAAGTATGGATGTGTAGCATGAAAATTACATGTAATTTGATCTGAACATGCCTATTTTCAACTGGTCCAACCTTATGAGATCACCAAAATAGAGTGAAACATAAACCAAACACCTTAACAAAACAAACTCCCACTAAAGTAACATATCATCAAATGATACAACACCCAGATGAGCAACATACTCATGAAAGACCTTGGGCGGTAAACTTTTAGTAAGTGGATCCACAACTATAGAGTTTGTCCCAATATGCTCTATAGAGACTTTACCGAAACTTTATCACTCTAAACTCTTTCTTTCACAACAAGGAACTTGATCTCTATATGTTTTGATTTAGATGAGCTCCTGTTGTTATTTGAATATGATACTGCAAACTGATTGTCACAAAATAACTTAAGTGGTCTTTCAATATTATCAATAATGCGCAGCCCTGTGACAAAATTTTGCAACCATATTCCATGATTGGATGCCTCATAACAAACTATGAATTCAGCTGCCATGGTGGAAAAAGCTATGAGTGTCTGCTTAGCACTCTTCCAAGAAATAGCTCCTCCAGCAAGCAGGTATACATAGCTTGACATCCACCAAAATCAGAATCAGAATACCCAATGATCTCAAGTTGATCTGACTTCTGATAGGTAAGCATGTAATGTTTTGTTCTCTGAAGATACCTTATGACTCTTTTGGCTGCTATCCAGTGATCCAATCACGGATTACTTAAATATCTGCCCAACATTCCAATAATATACGCAATATCTGGACGCGTACATACTTGAGCATACATAAGACTTCCTATTGCTGAAGCATAGGGAATCTTTTGCATTTCATTTCCTTATATGTCATTTTAAGACACTGATTGAGACTGAATTTGTCTCCTTTAAAAACAGGGGTATCTCCTGGTTTATAATCTTGCATGCCAAATCTTTTAAGCACTTTTTCTATATAGGTCTTTTGTGATAATCCAAGTATACATCGAGAATGATCCCGATGTAGTTGAATTCCTAATACAAAAGACGCATTTCCAAGATCTTTCATTTCAAATTTCTTTGATAAAAATCTCTTGGTTTCGTGCAAGAAACTTATATCATTACTGGCAAGCAATATATCATCAACATATAAAACCAGAAAAATATACTTACTCCCACTAAACTTATGGTATATACAATCATCAATAACATTCATCTCAAAACCAAACGAGAGAATCACTTGATGAAATTTGTGATACCATTGACGAGAAGCCTGCTTAAGTCCATATATGGATTTCTTTAATTTGCAAACCATATTCTTTGAATCTCCTGATACAAAGTTTTCCGGTTGCACCATATAAATTGTTTCATCAATGTCACCATTTAGAAACGCAATCTTTACATCCATCTGATGTTACTCAAGGTCAAAGTGTGCCACTAATGCCATAATTATTCTGAATGAGTCTTTCGATAAAACTGGAGAGAAAGTCTCATTATAATCCATGCCTTCCTTTTGAGTAAAGCCCTTTGCAACTAGACGAGCCTTATATCTTTCTACATCACCTTTCGAATCCCTCTTGGTTTTAAATATCCATTTACAACCAATAGGTTTCGTACCTTCAGGCAATGGAACAAGATCCCAAACGTCATTAGCTTTAATGGACTTCATCTCTTCATTCATGGCATCAATCCACTTTTGAGAATTAGAACTCTTCATGGCTTGATGAAAGTTGATTGGATCATCTTCCACCATTCCAGTATTATCCTCATGTTCTTGGAATTTCTCCTTTCTCTTGTGGATCTCCTTAATGGCATTTGCTCTTGAGGTTGTTGAGTTTGCTCTTCAGGTATAACTTGATTAGGGAGATTCTCGACATTGTCTTGTAATTCTGATATTGTTTCTTGAACAATATCAGGAATATAATCCTGATCCTGATTATTGTCAAGAACAATCATGGGAAGAGAAACAGATTCTTCTTCAAAGACAAAGTCTCTAACTTCATTTCTCCCTTCAAACTCAATATCCTCAAAGAACTGGGCATTTCCCGTCTCAAAGAATGACCTTATTGTGGGATCATAAAACTTATACCCTCTAGACCTTTCAGAGTACCCAACAAAATAACTGCTAACTGTTCTTAAGTCCAGTTTCCTTTCATTTGGCCTATAAGGCATTGCCTAAGCTGGACAACCCCAAATGCGTAAATGCTTAATACTGGGTGTTTTTCCAGTCCATAATTCATAAGGGGTCTTAACTGTTGCCTTTGTTGGTACTCTATTTAGAAGATATGCTGCTGTCTTTAGTGCCTCACCCCAGAGTGAATCAGTTAAAGTAGTATGAACAATCATACTTCTCACTATGTTCTTTAATATTCGGTTTCGTCTCTCAGCAACACCATTCATGCTAGGAGTACCTAGCATTGTGTATTGTGGGACAATTCCGCACTCTTCTAGGAATTTGGCAAATGGTCCTGGACATTGTACACCTGATCCATCATATCTACCATAGTATTCACCACCACAGTCAGATCTGACGGCCTTAATAGTTTTGTCAAGTTGGTTCTCAACTTCAACCTTATATGCCTTAAACAAGTCCAATGTTTGAGACTTCTCATGAATGAGATATAGGTAACCATAATGAGAATGAACGTCTATGAACGTAATAAAATATTGTTGACCATTCTAAGAAGCCGTAGAAAATGGTCCACAAATATCCGTATATATTAGTTCTAAGACACTTGAAGATATATTGGCACCTAGTCTCCTTATATTTGTTTGTTTTCCCTTAATGCACTCAATACAGACTTGAAAATCTGATAAATTAAGAGAATCAAGAATTCCATCTGACATAAGTCGTGCAATTCTTTATTTAGAAATGTTTCCTAAACACTTGTGCCAGAATAAAGCAGAATTCTCATTGGTTAATTTTCTTTTCGTACCACATAAACTTACATGCAAAGTTTCATTAAAAGATGCAATAGTATCAAGTAAATATAGATTATCATAAAAAGACAAGGAACCCGTACCCACAATATTTGAATTTAGAAAAAGACTAAACTTATTATTTCTAAATGAACAAGAGTAACCAAATTTGTCCAATATAGAAATAGAAACCAAATTCCGTCTAAAAGACGGTACTATATATGTCTCTTTCAAATCCAAATAATATCTTGTCTTCAACAATAATCTAAAAATCCTATTGCCTCAACTATAACTGAGTTGCCATTACCCACATAGATGAATCTTTCAGCATCATTTGGCTTTCGGCAACTCAGGCAACCCTGCATTGACACACTTATGAGAGTAGTATCATCCGAATCTAGCCACCAAGTGTGTATTGGTACTGAAACTAAATTAACCTCAGAACAAACAAAATTATGAAATGGACCTTTATTTACACACCAAGTGTGATACTTAGTGCATTCCTTCTTTATATGTCCAGGTGTACCACAAAAGAAACAGCAAGAACCTGATTTTTTTTCTTATTTTGTCATGATAGGTACTAGCCAAGTGAGTACTTTCAGCCTGTTCTTGCTTCAACCTTTCTTCTTCTTGCACACAATAAGAAATGAGCTCATTAAGAGTCCATTTGTCCCTTTGACAGTTGTAACTGACATTGAATTGACTAAATTGTGCCGGAAGAGAAATTAAAACTAAATGCACGAGCAAATCTTCAGATAGCTCTAACCATAGTGCTTTTAGTTTTGAAGCAATATTTGACATCTCTAAGATGTACTCCCTTATGCTTATTTTGCCTTTAAACTTCATTGAAATCAAGTTCGACAAAAGCGTACTTGTTTCAGCCTTATTATTTTTTACATAACGCTTTTTAATTTCTTTAAGAAACTCACTGGCTGTAATAACATTTTCAGACATATCCCCTGAAGGTTTCTGGAATCCTATGCTTCATGATCATAAGACTCATGCAATTTGAACATTCCTACTTGTCAATGTCCCGTTTTTCCTCAATGGAACTTTTTTCCATAAGAGAAGAAGGTTGTTCAGTCCTTAATGCAAGGTCAAGATCCATGCAGCCGAGAACGATTATCACGTTCTCTTTCCAATCCTTAAAATTATCTTTAAGCATAAGAACTGAATTGATGTTGGCAGAAATCATATAAGCAAATTGATTAACTGAATCTATAGAACAAAACAACATGCCCATAATAAGATTAATAATTCAAATAATAGTTAATCCCATCGACAGATACCTAGCACAACATTAATATTTAGTCTTTGGACAGAAATATTAATTTGTAAGTGGTACTCTCAGTGCAATAATCAAATATGGACAATAAATCCTGTCAAATAATAAACCTTCCTTTGGGCTGATTTATTATCCACATGGAAACTTGATAATTATCCCATATTTATTACCGCAAATGAATATATAATTCTGTCAAATATTAACCTTCCTTTGGGCCGATTAATATTCACATGAATCATATACCCATAACCGTCTTAATATTTTAAAATAAATTAATTTCTACAAAAGAGGCTACTTTGGCAGCATATTGTAGTCCTTAATAAATTTTAAAATATTAATCATAACTGAACCATAATTTGAATTTAATAATCCTAAATAACATAAAACTGAAAAGGTTATAAAAATATCTTTATTTGGAAATTTCTGAAATTATAACCTTTTGTAACTTTATTATCCTCATTTGATATTTTACCCAAAAGAGGACCTTGATTTGGGAAAAATATCCCATAAACTCATATTGACAGTACAAAATTTGGGCAAAGTAAAATACATAATTACCACATATTCACCATCCAAAATTTAGAGTATTCTAAATAAATTGAAGTAGATTGGTTGTAAACCATGTCAATTTTGGTGAATAAGGGAATATTGTAAATTCGAACTATAAAATTTTCCTATACAAACAATTATTGAATGATTGACTCATTCCAAAAATAAAATAAACATAAATCAATTAATTCTCAATGATTTAATATGAAGAAGCTCTGATACCACTTGTTGAATAAAAAAACTTTAAACTTTAACCAAAATTATATAGATGATAAAACGATCATCAATAAAACATTCTTCATATCAAATCATCAAGAAAATAAATTTAATAACGGAAGCGTACCTGGATCCATGATTGTAAAACAATTCTTTAATTTCTTCTGGTTTGATCTTCCAAATTCTACACCGGTTCTCCAAAGCTAGAGTTCCTGGATGATGGGATACTAGAAAAGAAAAACTACGGTGCGAATTTGGGGACCATAACCGTATTTATTCGTATAACCGTATTTATCCTTATCTTTCATAATTCCAATTTAACCCATCATAAATTAGAGATTACGAAAATGGTATCTACACATATTTATCCATACTCATCTGAAATATATGGTATATCCACATATTTATCTTAAATATTAATGGCCCATTAACCTTAACTTTAATAGATCAATTTAATTTAGGCCCAAACCTTATTAATAGCATATGATACAATTACATACTTGTATATATACGTCCAAAATCCAACAACCGCCACCAACGATGATGTCGTCCGCAAGCACGACCTTCTACTATGGAATGACCATGGTGAGGCTAGCTGCATGAAATCACGGACTCAGTCGACCATATATACCAAATGGACTCCTCCATTGCCTATGGGGATGTCTTCGATTACTTCTAAGCTCTTTTGCATTCTTTTGTGATCCATTTATTATTTATCGTGGAGAAGGAATCATGTGTTAGAAACTCCACACTTTGTTTCTGACGGTTCTGGTCCTTCCGAAAAATTGAAGTAGGATATCATGGTATTTTCATCCTCTCCACTAGATGGTGGTGGTGGAGAAATACTGGACAGAAAGATTGAAAAAATAAAAACCTGTTCTTCATTATAGTTAATCTCCATGTCTTTATAAAGCTCTTCCATGTTTCAGATAGAAAGTAATACAACTGAAAGCGCTCCCTTTCTCCATCAATTAGCTTATTTTTCAAAGGCATCAATTATTTGGATCTTGCCATGGAGAGATGGTGGAACAAATTTGGTGTAAGCGGCTTGGGTGAAAATGGCAAGCCGGCAACCTTCACGTTTCATGACTGGGTGTAAGCGGCAAGACAGGGATATATTAGGAATTTACATGCTTATTTAATGTCAGCCATGGATGTTGTTGGAGCATCCAACCACTGTCGTCTGCTTGAACGAACGCACGCACTTTGAAACGTGCGGTGAGTTCGCATGAGAAAATTTTTACGGACTTAATTGATAATCGATTCTCCGAATCATGTCATAAAATATTAAAATATATTATTATTTTTTTAGAATAGTTAAATCAATATTTATAAGTAATGCAAATTATATATTTATCCATTTTAAGTCTAAAAAATAATATATACTAATTTTATATAATTTTTTATTTAAATAATTAAAATTTTAATATAAATAACTTCGAGTTAAACTTTGAGTCAACTCAAAACCGACTCGATTCCATGACAAGCCGAGTTGACTCCAAATTTCAAGGTTTTAAATTATAAGCCAGAATCTCTTCTATCCAATGCCTCATGGATATTCACGGTTCGTTTGGTTGGCATAAAATTAGTATCAATAAAAAAAATTCATATGAAATAAAAATATAATAAGATAAAATGATATGAAAATTTTAAAAATATTTCAAATATATTTGGATACTAATAAAATGAAATAAAAATGAAATATTTTTTCCCAAATACATTCTTATGTGTATGTAAATGTGCCACCTAAAATTTTTCTTAATTTCTTTTATTTTTCATAAAAAGTATTACTCTGTAAAATTTTTACATAACATACTTTGATTGAAATTAAAATTTTCGTTAAAAAATTTCTATACACCCACACACAAAAAAATTTATAACTTCTAAATTTTATATTTTTTTCGTGTAATTTAAAAACAGCCAAACATACCTTACGTGAGATTAGTAGAGATGAACTCCGTATACATGTAACAGTTAGGGGTGGGCATCGGTCGGACGGACGTCGGACGAGATATTATCCGCGTTTGTCCGAAATTTTATCGGACCAAACTTGTCCGACCGAATTAATGTCCGACTTGTCCGTCGGGCCCGAACAATGTCCGTGGACGGTCCGAAATCAAAACCAAAATTTCTAAAACCCTAACCTAGATACACTGTTCATAGGGCGCCGCCGCCGCCGCCGCAGCATCCTGCCGCCGCCCTCCGCCGCCGCCTCTTGCCGCCGCCCTCCGCCGCCGCCCTGCTCGTCGTCTCTGCCGCCCTGCGCGCCGTCGCCTCTGCCGCCCTGCTCGTCGCCTCCGCCGCCCTGTGCGTCGCCGCCGCCGCCCTGCTCATCGCCCCGCTGCCTCCGCCGGCCTCTGGGTGCAGCGAAACCCCTCCGCCGCCCTGCTCGTCGCCTCTGCCGCCCTGCTCGTCGCCTCTGCCACGCTGCTCGTCGCCTCCGCCGTCCTGCGCGCCGTCGCCACAGCCCTGCTCGTCGCCCCGCTGCCTCCGCCGGTCTCTGCGCGCAGCGAAACCCCTCCGCCGCGCCTGCCTCCGCCCTCCGCCTGCCCGCCCGCCCTCAGACGCCCCTGCCTCCGCCGCCCGCCGCCAGCGCCTGCCACCGGCGTCGCGGTGACTCGTCGGTGGCTGGTGGTGGTCGAGATGTCACGGCGACGGTACGGCTGGGCGGGGCGGCGTCGATCGGTGGCGGGATGGCGGCGGCGACGACGCTAGGGTTTGGGGGGGTTTTGGGGGAGAAGATGATCGGTGGCAAACTCGTAAATAAGACTTGACTCGATACCGACACGAGTCAATAATAATACCTAACTCAGAATAAAATCTTCAAAAAATCCAAAAATATCAGGAAAAATCCCATAAAATAAAATAAAGACCACAACATCTAAATGATGTATAACTAATAATTCTACCCTATAAGACGTCTTAATGTATTATTTGGCCTAAAATAATTCTATTCGACTCAAAAATAACGGTCGAATCGATCGGTTCGGACTATAAATCCCTAACTTAGGACACGGGTTTTATAGAGGGAATTGAAAGTTATGAAACTATTTATTTATGGAAAAATATTGAAGAGAAATGTCTTAATTTCAAAATGAAGAAGACAAAAAACATGAATAATTAATTTTTTTGTATTTTTTCATTTGGGTGAGTTATATTGGATGAAGAATTAACTATTAAAATATTTTATCTTTGAAGTATATGTAATATTAGAGTATATTTTGATGTCAATGATTATTTTAAAGTTTTTATACATTGACTATTTTTTGTTTGACTTTAAAAATTGAGAACATGCTAATTAAATTATAAGTGGTTTGATATAATTATTAATATGAAGGTATAGCTCTAAATTCTTAAATGTAAGAATGACTTTTATCTTTTTTCTATGTATGTCATTTTTTGTTATTTTAAATATTAAATATCAAATTTTATGTATAAACTTAATAAATTTTACTGTATATTATATTTTAAAATTTTCATAAATTATAATATTAGCTTTACAAATATTGAAGATATTATATTATTGATATAAAATATCGGACACTCGGTCGGTCGTTCGGTCGGACAAAGAAATGTCCATGTTTGGTTTGTTTTAATTCGGTCAGATTCGGTCGGTCAAATTCGGTCGGACATACTTCGGACTTCGGTCGGACGGACAAATTCGGACGTCCACGCCCACCCCTAGTAACAGTTATCTCCCACACTTCTGCTTTTGAAGTGATAGTGCACCATAAGGAATCCTGATCGATCAGGCGAATCCAATTGCTATCTAGTCCTATCCGTAAGAAAGATAAAAGCAATTGACATAAAAGATCAAAAAACTCACATTCACTCGTGAGGTAGCCCCCCTCCAAGTGACAGACAACGATTGCTGTTCTTCAGTTGACACCCCGTAGCACCGTCTCTCTCCCATTTCTCATGTGAAAAACTGATCATTGTTTAACTATTCCATCGACAAGTCAAAAACCACACAATTGGGTTTCAGAGAGAAAAAGTCCTCCTTAATTATGAACAATCCCCCTCACAAGCCCGTGATTGCTCAATTGGGCTATGATCTATATAATATAGACTGATGCATACTATCTCCCTTTAGATCATGACATTGACTTTCGTGCATACATGCAATGCCTTTAAGAGTTTTGTATCAAGCAAGCAATTACTATATATATATGTATATATACTTTATTTTTCTTTTCTCTTTTCTTGCAGCTATATATACTAGTGTGCATTAATCTAACTAGCGATCAAGAGATCATGTCGATAGAAGCTCTAGCCATGGCAGGTGCCAGTTACACAGAATGCGGTATAGAGTTTGATGAATGCAATGAGGGAAGGTCTACGATACGCCTCCACACTTGCTAGCAGATGTTGAAGGCACAATCAGCAGAGACAACGGGGTGGATGATCATGTTCCTTGCAAGACTTTTGATCAAGAAGAGGTGATGTTCAAATGTAGAATAATATCATGGGCAAAACACGTCTCATGGTTTTGTAATATATTGTTTTCGAAGCCCCATGCATCCGCCTTCTTACACTTCAATTCGTAAGACGCACACCACATGATCTTGTTCTTGTTTCCCTAATCAGCTTATCCTTGCATGTATATGATGTATGTATCAGCTTTTCATCAGTATGTATGTGGGACGTCTAAAGACTTGCTCAATGGAAATAATTAGTTACGGAATTAATACTATCTGTTCTGATCTCTCTACCTAAGCCATGAATTTCAGACCTTTACATTTATATTCTGCTTAATAATTCATATGATTTCGTTTTATAATGGAGCTTAAATATAAAAATTCATTTGTTGAAAGTATCTCTAAAACTATTGGAGCCATGAAATTCTTTCTACTAATATAAATAACAAAATTATAAAAGGGGATATATAACGTGTTCAATGTGTCTTGCTCGTGGCCATTGTCAATGATTCATAAAAAGGTTGTCACGTACATGTTTCATATGTTTTAACGTCGACATAGATGAAACTGGTATAAAATTTGTGTCGAAAACACATTTAATTCAAAATGGACAATAATTTTTATTAGGTACACAGACGACAAAATTATAAAGGTGCTTTTCTTCTGTACTTAATAAACATAAAAAATATAAAAACTGTGGAGGTCTTGAAAATTGCTATCATGGAAAAACGTCTCTCTTAGAAAATAATTTACGTAGTGAGGAATCGCATATCCTTGTTTACAATCTGGTTCGTGAGGAGAGAAAGTGAATGAATATATACCTCACCAAATTTAAGGACAAAACTAGATTAATTACTTCAAGACATGACTTGCGTACGCAGAGAAGACGTATTATATCACTTACTAATTTGATGAGACAAAAAGAGAAGTTGTTTCATTACAAAAACAACCACTTTTTCCGGTTGATTGTTTTTTCAACAGTTGTAAAACGTTGGGTAATAGGCTCTTCCTAAGTTGACTGAACTTATCCCACGGACAAAAAACGTAAACTTATGTACCCTTAAACTTTTCTTCATGGTTATAATAGGATAATAAAGCTCTTTTTAATTAAACAAATAATCGTGACATAACAAACTGCTAACAGTTGTAATTTTATGAACAGTTGTAACTATATGACAAATGGGTATGTAATGGATTGAGCCCAGTATGTTTTAATTAATAGAACAGCATAACATAAAAGTTTTCCAACACAGACAATGGAATGAGCTACATCGTCAGCGTCGAAGAGGATCTCTTTCCCCTTGCTCTGCTTCCCACCCTGCTTCATTGGCGCCATGGAGAAGACGACTGTACAAGAAAATCGAGCCCTTTGGATCGATTGGGAACAAGGGAGGAGGAAGACGTGTTGCTCCGTTCTTGTTCTTCCTGAAAGATCGGAGAGGAACTCAACAAAACAATGAAAACAAAATGCAAATTTTATTAACAACCAATTGATGCTTCTCACATTCAGCCCATGCTCTGTTTTTATAATCTCCTTCATCACATGCCCATACTCTGTTTTCACCCGCTAGCCCATCCCACTCAAACACATACAATTACCATTCATACCCTCTCTCACTTCTCTACTCACTATCTCTTTATTGAAAACAACCTTTTCCTCGAGATTAGTAAAAAAAAAAAATCTATAAAGGACATTCTGCTGTTTGACATGCAGCTGGTCAATGCGTTGGATGACATGGAATGGCCCATAAAATTTTGCAGCCAACTATGAGCTTCCCACATTTTCTGGCCTCTTTGCAACTTAAATTGCAGCAGCAGCTGCTGCGCCAGATGATATCCCGACCAGTAATCCTTCTTTAAGAGCAATAAGCTTTGCAGTTTCAATAGCTTCAGCACTTGATACTTGGACAACTTCATCAATAAGATCGACATTCAAAGCACCAGGAATAAATCCCACATCAATTCCTTGAATTTTATGAGGACCAGGCTGTCCACCCGAAAGAACTGCACTTTCAACCGGTTCCACACCATAAATCTTGATGTCAGGGTTTTGCTCCTTCAGATACCTTCCCGCCCCAGGTACAGTAGTTTCATAATGGATCTTCGGGTTAGCAGGGTTTTCAAATTGTTGAAGGATGTAGGCATTAGGTGTATTTGACAAAATCTCTTCCACCTTTTGAACCGCACCCTACATGCCCCTAGCTGGATCAGGAAGAACCAACTCAGCACCAACAGCTCTAAGAATAATTCTGCTCTTAAGGCTCATATAAGCTGGCATTGTAATAATCAGTTTGTAACCCTTTTCTGCTGCCATGAAGGCCAACCCGATGCCAGTGTTTCCACTGGTAGGCTCAATAAGAACACTCTGGCCAGGCATAATAAGACCTTTCTCCTCTGCATCAATGATCATACTATCTCTAATCCTGTCCATGACACTGGAACATGGCTCCATCATCTCAAGTTTCACAGCAATTTTAGCAACATGGCCATCGATAATATTGTTAAGATATACCATTGGCGTCTTACCAATAAGATCTTTTGCGATTGCGATATGATTGTCGGTCATAGTGGAGTAATATGATCGAACAACTAACTGAAACTCAACATCTCTTCTCCGCAAATCATGATAATGTTTCATCCTTAGTTATGAAGCTGTCAAATTTTCTCTCAATTTTCGTAGTAATTGATCTCTGTGGCATAGAAGTCCATATACTTCTCCTGTTTTTGCTATACCAGGAATGTAAAGAAAGCAATTTAGAAGGATGGTAGGCAGAACTATAGTTAAATGCCACCCCTTATAATCTTTAAGAGTTCATTCCAAAAAGAACTTGTGAAGGTTGGGTCTCTGGCACAAATGATTGAAGTTGGCATTTTATGAAACTTGAAAATTTTCTCAAAAAACAATTGAGCGACTTCCTAAGCTGTGAATGGAACGTTTTCAAATTTTTGTAGCAACTTGTCCAATTGTTCCTCTTGTTGGCTTGATAATGACGACCTGAATTGCTTTATGCTACTGCTGTTTACCACCACTAAATTCATTCATTAGTAACCCTTGTTTTTTTTTTGAATGAATGAGTAATCTGTTTCCTATCACATAATTAACTTGGGGAAGTAAGCTGACCCTATAATTCTACTATTTTCCCATTTTCCGTGAAGGATATTTTAAGTGATTCAAAATTTCATAATATTGATCCCAAAGTCATTAGCTATTGAATGCCTAGAACAATATCAAATTCCTCCAATTAAAGTATAAACAAATCTGAAGCTGTCTTATATCCAAGAAGATCTAACACCATACTCACATACTTACCCCCACAATTCATCTTTTCATTATTGGCTATTTGAACTTTCAATCCCTTATTTGTTTCTATTTGTAACTTCAGTTTTTGGATTAAATTTGCATTCACAAAATTGTGCGAACTCTTTGAATCAATCATTACTATCACTTGATGTCCACCCACTCTCCCCAACAATCTCATGGTGTTAGCCGGTGTACTAGAATCCTGTTGCATCTATGCCGCGTCGCCCATGCGGCTGTCGCCCTACAACCACCGCATATAATTTTTTTATTTTTTATTTATTTTTGTCATGGTTTTGGTGTGGAATTTTTTCATGAGAAATATTTGTCACGCTACCGTGTCTAAATTAATTTGCGGAAAAACTTGTTATATTTAGTCTTCATGTGATGAAAATTTTCATGACAGAAAACCTAATTTTCGTTTGTGTTTGTAATTCAATAAATTAAAAATACTCTCAATAATAAAAATTTTATGTGTTTACCAATTCCTATTTTCCATCTTTATCATATTTGCAATTTAATTGGTTAAAAAAGGCTTGTGATTTTTCCTATGGCCCTAATTGATAATACAAGGGATAACTAATTATAACTTTTTACATTTTACATCCATTTAACTTTTCATCCGTACAAACTGGTTATTATTTTTTGTATTCCCTATTTTAACCCTTTGAAGTTTGACCAAGCCAAGCATAACTCTTTTCCTGTATAGCCCCACTCTACGACCAACATTCACGGCTTTGACATCTGATGTTCTTTTCCTGTATAGCCCCAATCTACGACCAACATTCACGGCTTTGACAATTTCTGATGGCAACATCTTGAGGCGTCAGCCCCTCTTCCCATGTGAAATTTCTGACTCGATTCTTCTCTTGTTTCCTTTTTTTATTTATAAATGAATTTTTCAGGAAAAAGTATTTTCAGAAAATAAATTCTTTTGCTGGTCATGTACATATCATGACAACTTTTAATCATGTTGGATTGAAATATAATAAATAAATATTGTTTCATTTTGCATTATAAAAAAACCTTAATGTTATTTTTGAAGAAAGATATAAATTAGTAAATAAATTAGAGTACATAAATAAATAAAACCTGAATCAAAGGTGATAGAAATCACAAGTCAGTTGTCACTAAGACTATCTCCTATTCTTCCAGCGTCACTTTTTTTGTCGTTTATTTTTGTAGGGAGAGCCACCATTTATTTATAGAGAAATTATCCAAAATAAAATCCCCATAATAATTTCAACAGATGCGATATATAAAGAGGAGATAAGATAACTATAAAGACCAAGTCTTTGAACTTATCTCTTACTAGTTATATGGTTTGGTGAATATTGATATCAATTATGGGCTGACGTAGAATTGAAATGCTCAACAATTTTAAAAATGAAAATTTTCTTTCATTTTTCTTAATTAGATGAATATTACTTATAATGTGTGTGTGTATATATATATATAAATGATGGCATGCTTGCAGAAAAAGACCTTTAATTTCCATTTTAATATTTTATCATTAATATTTATCTTTACCTATTGAAATACAATATTTTTCCATTGTAACCCATTAAATTAAATTGTAATTGAAAATATTTTTGATCAATATTTAATTTAGTTATAATAATTTTTTCCATGAAAGCTGGAATAAAAGCTAATTTTTATTTGAGTCTATGATATGATATATAAATTATGAGTCATTTAATAGAAAAAATAGTTTAATTTACTTGTTTAATTATTTAATTTGTACTTCGAGTCCCGATACCGCTAACTCCCACAATGAATAAGAACAAAAAAATTTTTAGTCATTGTCCATATTTTATTTGCAGTAGTATTCCTCCACTAAGAACTAGAAGTATCAGTTATCCTATTACTTTTGTTTTGTAATAGAACGTGGTACAAACTAAGATATAAAGCAACCTCTATAAAAATCATTGAGGATAACTCCAAGGAATTGATTATCATTAACATTTGCAGTGAAGTTGTTAATATATGGTTCACAACACCACTAACGCCTTTGGCATGGACTCACCGTAGCTAACATCATAAATATAGAATCACCACAAAAAAATAGTTGTTGCAAACTCTGATATCACCATTAACCTTTGTAATTGTATTATTCGTGGCTAGAACAAATTACGCGATATCAACATGTAAAAAGCCATCACTTTCTAATCAATAACCCCAAAAGATTTACCCATTAGGGGATCGGATTTCTAATCTTTCTAATTCTCCCTACGAGCAAACACGAGGATAGAACACCAAAGATCCAAATGGATGTGATTGGATCCATGGTAGGTAGCCGCAATTGCTGTATGATGTGGTGGTGGTTCATGGATTGCATCGGCAAACTCGGCATAGGCAACATGAGCAGCGGCTCATAGTGCATCTGCACCGCGCAACAACCCATTTGTACTGTCACCATTCAAGCTTTAGGATCAGAGGTGTGTTGAGAATTGAGAAAATCCCCTAAATTGGAGATCAACAATAGCGAACACACAATTTTGGGAAAATAATACTTGAAAAATAAAATAAAATAAAAACAAAAAAAAACCAAAAAACACAGAGATTTAACGTGAAAACCCTCCTTCAATCGAGAGTCAAAAACCACGGGCAACAACGAACAATTCACTACTTCAATCAAAGATTACAGTCATCAAATATATAGCGATCTACAAGAAGATTACTCACACCCTATACTATTGAGATTATAAGATTTTACTCTTTTTCTCAATACTCCGTATAAGATAAACTCAGATTTTTCCCTTCTTTTTATCTCTTATATCTCTCTATCTAGATAAACTCGTGAATATTTTTCCCTCTCTTTATCTCTATATCTCTTTCTGCTTGTCTTTTCTTCCCTTTGTCTTTTCTTCCGCTTGTCTTTTTTCTGCTTGTCTTCCTTCTGGAATGAAGGAAATGAGATCCATATTTATAGAGATAGTTTGAGGCTATTCATCTCCCATGGAAAAACTAACAGACACTTCTGTTGATATTCCGAGATTGCTTTGAGACCCTTCAACCTCCATGGAAAAACTAACAGTCACCACTGTTGATATTCCAAGATTCCTTTAGTATTCCGAGTGTGACAATGGGCTACACATCATTAATATTCATAATAACAAATATTAACAAGGTGGACGGGAGCTCCCAAGCATTAACATCATACTCCAAATAGACAATGAGCCACGTCACAATTGTGAGTCAACAGCCTTGCACCAGCGAAAATATTGTGGACGACGACCGGGAAAAGAGCATCAAAGGGGTTGAACAAGCGATGATGGGGAAAGGACATCGAAGAAGTGGAATTGACAGATTGAGAGGTCAGTGTGAAAGGAGAATGTTGGGTTGATGATTTTTTTCTAAAAACTACCAATTTCTATAAAAAAGTTGAAGAGTTGGAGAAATTGTGAGAGATTTTAAGGGGAAGAGGCGAGTCGAGGGTGTTGAGGAAAACGGGAGAATAGGAGGGATGCGATACGTGAGAAGACAGTAAAGTAAAATAAGAATTTGAATATTAAGTTGTTAGACAATGAAACAAAGATTGTGGGTGTAAAAAGTAAAAGTTCTTAGGATTATCAATTAAAGCCTAGGAAAAATCATGACCAATTAAAAACTCCCCAAAAAACACAAAAATATATATCTCCCTAATTAATACTTTAAAGTATAGAGGTTTCTAAATATCTTAGTAAGATTTGAAAAAATTCTAAAAGTGATCATCTTATCTTTTAGTTAATCCGAAAATATTGTATTTAATTGAGATTTAAACATCTAGATAAGATTTGAAACTATCTTTTATAATTATATCTCAAACTGCCACAATAAGTCATTTATTAATCTTTACTTAAAATTTGAGGATACTTTTCAAAAGAAGATAGACAAGGCAACAAACCTTGAAGGAGTGTATTTAACTTTGAAAATTATGGAGGGTATTGTTGGCAAATTTTATACAGTGACGTCCATATAGGGTAGACTCACCAAATCAATTATAAGATTAACATTGATTTAGTCTCAAGTTGATAAAATATTACCTCCTGGTATTTCTTTTATTATTTAATTGGACATAATGATGAAAAACTTATAAAAAATAAAAATCCCTCCCGAGATTGTATATCTCGCGAAGAACGAGGAGACAAAGTGTTCCAAAGAGGGAAGTAAGGGTGTGGTAGTTAGAGTTTTTCCCAATGATTTAGTTTTTGACCTGTGTGGTGACTCTCGTCGATCAATCTATTCCGATGCAAGATAAATTGTTATCTTATTTATATTTTATCATATATTTAATTTCTTCATTGGTATCATTGGAGGCAAAGAACATGATTAGATTATTACTTTTTGTAATCAAAGCATGATTAGATTATTTATTGATCATAAATCATGTTTATGGATGATTTAAATATTTTTATAATGATGCTTTAATCGTCATTGTTGTAGTTATTTTTTATGAAATGCATAGCTGTTCCATTTTTTTATCCCCAATTTGATGCTGATCTGTGATTCATCATTGTGAATAGATAATCCTGATAAAGTTGGAATCTTTATCCTTGAAAAGTAATCAACTTGATCTATTTTAAGCTTGTAGTTTTTCTTTCAATCATGCTATTGTTTGCTTTTGCTTGATTAAGATTATTACTGTAACTGTAAAATGGTAATTGTCGATCTGTATTTTTTTAACACGTGTTCTTGTTAGATTTTCACTTTTACTGATCATGATGATTATCAACCGATATGCATGACCATTAATTTTTTTGTTCCCCGTTGCCGTCGACTCTTTGTGAGTCCGGCCATCTCCGACGTATTACACCGCCGTCAACTCTTTCGAGTCCAGTCACTCCGGCCAACACCCACTGCCAGGACTTGTTCCAATCCGGCACACAGATAAAACAAGAATCAAATGTATTTTTTATATTTTTGGTCGGAGTTCTTCCCACAATGGTGAAGCCTCACTTCGGCGATACCTATCGGCCATCGCCGTTGACCCGAACAACTCGCAGTTTGGGTTCTGCTATCGCGTGCATGCACGACCCACTCCATCTCTTTAGTTCCCAGTTTCGCGGGAGTGTTGGTACTCCAATTGTCGGCGTGCATGCTCATTTCTGATCTTCCAGGTTGGAAAGAACTGCGCCTTTCCAAGTAATTATTCAATGTGAAACTTGCCCGGTAGTTTTTTATTGTTGGCAGCTGCCATCACTACTATAGCTTGAGATATGATAATCCAAGTTTAGATTTCTCATATGGAACAGGGAGGAGCTCAACGGCGACTCCTTGCTCGAAATTGAGAGATGTTCTCATGAATCCCCGTATGGAGAAAGGGAGGAGATGGAGGCCTGCCTTGCCGGCGGGCACTTGCCGTGACAGTTCTGCCGACGAACGAATTGCCCTCTCCTCCAATGGTTTTCCCTAGCAATTGCAAATAGCAATCTAGGAAAAGAAACAGTCGGTCAGGATGACCCAACTACCTCTAGACCATGTTTGGGATTATGATTGGTTCATTTATCCCGCTCATATGTTCGACTTTTATTTTGTCCGATGATTTTGGTCGTTGGACTAGTTGTTTCGAACACGCCCGCTTATTATTCATAGTCCCACTGTTACTCTTTTGTAACAATTTGTTCGTATATTTCATTCGAGTCCAACACTACTTGATAACTAAGTAGCGGCCCAAATTATTCACGTTTGTTAATTTAAAAATAATATTGAGGATATAAATAATTTGTCTATTTTTTCATTTATTCAGATCCTTTTTGGATGATTGGTTCTTAGTGAACCGAGTCATTGGTTCTAAGTGAGCCGAAACAATATACTGGATTTAACGGATATGTTCCGAGCTGGACAATTTTTCTAAATTAGTCATTGTTCCACGAATCGGCCGATTCCGAGTGGAATCGGCCGATTTAAATCGGATCGGCAGCGTGTCGATCCGATTTTGGGGCCGAATCGGTCGGCCCCGAATCGGCGTCCAACTCGGCCGAGTCACCCTCGATTCCGATCGATTTAAATCGGATTCGGAATCGGGGTGAATCGGGAAAAATCGGTTTTTTGGTAAATTACCCAAATGCCCTAAGTATAATATTAATTCAATTATTTAAATAAGGGTAAAATTAGAATTGAAATTTTAAAAACCTAAACTTACCCGACAGCAGCGACGGCGAGCGACGACGACGGCAACTGGCGACGGGGACGATCTGGAGGGCGGGGCGCGGTCGGCGGGGAGGCAGGGGAGGGAGAGGAGGGGCTGCGAGGGGAGGCAAGGCTGGGCGGGGTGGGTGGGCGGGCGGGGCGGGGCGGGTTGGGTCGGGGGAGGGGGCGGCGGCAGCGGCGGTGACTTGGAAGGAGGTGGATGGGGGAGAGAACGGTCGTGGGTGAGAAATAACTGTGGTGGCATTTTTGTAATTAAAACTTGACTCGTGTCCGACTCGAGTACAAAATAATAACTAATTCAAAATAATTTAAAAAAAATCTAAAAAATATAAAAAATATCATAAAATATAATATATATAATAATATCAAAATGGCATCAATATTTAATTTATATATATTTATTTATGAGTTGTTAAATTATTATATATGACCGATTTGGACCGATTCCTGTCCGATTTAGACCGATTCCGATTCCGATTCCGACTCCTGGAAAACCGATTCCGATTCCGATTCCGATTTATACAACCATGAAATTAGTTTGTAGCTGAATTTTCTATGAATATACTAATTTAATATAAAATTGACCAAAATTTTTAATCAGATCAATTTTAAGACCAATTTTACAAGGTCTAAATGGTTTATTATTGTCTTTGTAATAAATATTAAACTAATTTTAAATATTGAGTATTTCATTTTAAATAAAAGGTATGGGAGATATTTGAAAGTTTTTACATGTTCTATTATTTTAGCAGACCTGACCGTGCTAGTGGTAGAAGCTAAATTTTGTTTATCCTGCTAAATCATTAATCATGTCCATTATTTTTTAATTTAATATCTCATTTTCTGTTGTCCATGTAATAAGAGATTGTCTCAGTGACAATTATGTAGAACTTGTTTATGTTTAACACCGCTTTAGTAGCTATCTATCCAATTTTTTTAAAAATTGTCTGTTCTTAGTGAACCGAATATGAATATAATTTAGATTAGTTCTAAATTGGCCTAGATTAATAATTATATTTTAACAATAAAATTGGACACAATTTGACATAGGAATATTATTTGAATTAGACAGACATGATCGCGCTATCAATGTTTGAATATTCCGGTTAATATTTTTTGAAAAATATAATCAAATATTTAATTTTTGTCTTTGTGACTTAAATTATATATTAAGCCTTCGTCATTTTTTTGCAAGAAATCTATAAATATTTTTAATTCAACCTTATATTAGTTACATTTTTAATTGAATTTATATTTAAGAAAATGGGAGACTAAATTAGATTAGTCAACATAGATGATGCATATTTGATAGTATCATCGATTTTTAGTGTCCAAATTTTATTTTGTGACATGAATTAGAAGATAATGGACTTAAAAATAGAACCCATAATAAGTTTTAGTAGCTTGTGAGAGACAACACTTGGACGTAGTGATACTCTGTGTTCCCAAATTTCAATAATTAATGACATGTTTGAGTGCACTGATCACACAATATGTTTTTCTAACAAAACATTATTAATTTCACATACATAGTTAATAATATGTACATATTTTTTGTATACTTGTGTATACTAATTTAAAATGTACTTTATGTGCATTTTTTTGGTATACATTGTGTATGCTAATTTAAAATGTACTTTATGTACATATTTTTTGTATACTTTGTGTATACAAATAAGAAATGCACTTTGTGAACATAAATTGGAAATGTATTTATTATACATTAATTGATGTATGTGAATAATGTCCTTTGATATTAGTAATAGTAAATTACTAATAATTCGGTTCTAATAAAGAGTCCGAAGAAAATATAATTTTTTGCATATGTTGCATAAATTAACTTTTTAATTTATTTATGCTAGAAGTGAAGAATAAACTGAGTGGGAGTTATCGATTGATAGATTAATTGTCAGTCTCACCTAGAACTTGGCTGCTTAAATTCAATTAGGGTATAATTATTAAATATGTGGGTAAGTAAGTGGGGATTGTGAGCATACCTCAAAGTTCAATTTATGGCCACATAGTTAATTATTCTTATCTTAATTGTTATTTGAAGCAAATTCTTTGTGTCAGTAAATTTTGACCCAAATAAGTGTTTTCATTGAACACTTCTAAATTATCCTCTCTCTTTTTTAAAAAAGTGTATTTATAATTATTTTTAATCAGATTAGGTCTAATACAATTATATTTATGGATATTTGTGAAGATTTTTTGGTAATAATCATATTGTTTTAGCAATGATATGTTAGTGAATACTTTAGTTACATTTTATAGCAATGATCATCATATAATAGTTGTCTAATAAATGTATTACGAGACCTTTAATAAACATGCATTTAGTTGTGTGTTAAAATTGCTCAAATTATTTCTTCTAGTCTAAGTACTTTTTGTTGTGAGTTTATAACTAAAACATCGCTTCCATTTCGTTAAATCATTTTGACATCTACACACTATTTCTAAGGGTAAGCTGGCATTAACTTAACCATATTTAATGGTTATTTTATTTGCATAATTTGGTATTTAAATGATTTTGTATCACATTAGACATAAACACAATGATCATCCTCCATCATTGTGAAGCCATGTGAAATGATGATATTGTGAAATCTCAAATTTCGTTGTCTCAATGATTGTTTAAGACCATAGATGGAATGCTATAATTTACATGTTTTGTCCTCTTGGCCTTGAACAACAAATCTCACGGGCTGCATCATAAAAATTTCTTCATCCAATTCATCATTTAGAAAAACAATTTTCAATTCCATTGGTGTAATTCTAAGTCTAAATGTGTTACAATAGTTAAAAAGATAAATCAAGTGAATCAAACAACAATAGAGAGTTTCCCCATCGTCAATTCCTTCGTGCTAAGTGTAACCTTGAGTAACCAAACATGTTTTATGTATTTCAATTATGTCATCAGCTTTTCTTTTGATTTTCAAAATCTATTTATTGTAGATTATTTTACAACCTTAAGGAAGACCAACTAAAGTCTAAAATTTATTGATTCTCTTTGACTTTATTTCTTCACTCATTGTCATTTTGTACAATTTACTAGCCAAACTTGAGAGTACTTGTTGAATGGTTTTTGGTTTATCATTATGTGGCTTCACCAAATTTACTTCCCCATGAAGCATGAGAGCTTCATTTTCAATGTCAAAATGATGTCGAGGAACTCGAATAAGTTCCCTACTATACATTTGTCCAACTTCAGGAATTTGAAAGTTTTTTTCACTCCTACTAGGATGTAATTCCTCTATAACCAGTTTCATCGGTTGGTTTTGATTGCTACTAGTATCAACATCATCTATTTCAAATAGACGAAGATCTGAATTGATTTCACCTCTATGAGAAAAATCATTCTCCAAAAATATTACATCCCTTAACTTAAGTTCAGTTATACTTTTATGTGTTCACCAATGATAACATACTCTCTGGAGTGTTTAGGGTATCTAATAAAGATACACTTGTTTACCTCATAGATCCAATTTACCAAATTTTCTAGATTGAACATGAACATAAGCAATCACCCCCAAGATCTTAAATGAGTTAGGTCAGGTTTGTGACCTATCCAAAGTTCATAAGGTGTGTAAGAAACTGACTTTGTTGGTACTCGGTTAAGTACATTGGCATCTAAAACTAGATTGAGAGGAATTCAAGTTTTTTTGCATGACGTTGTATTGTTTTTTGATGAAAAATACAAGCTGATTTTACATGCATATTAACATGATAATCATCTAATGATTACTGTTTATGTTCAAATTGGATCTTTTTATTCTTAATTTTCATATTAAGATAGCGAATAATTTATATTTATCATGTTTAGATCATCTATCAATTACTTTATTGACTATAATGATTGAATATGCATGACATCTGTAGAAATAATCTGTTTGATGATGCATATTTTTTTGATCTAATATGAGAATAGACATTAATAAATGTATTTTTATATATTTAACCATTTTAATGTATGATTCCAGCATGCAAAAAGCATCTGTTATGACATGTGCGTTATAGATATGTTGTTTATTGATATGTATGCTGTTTTAGTTATTTATTTACGATTTGTTCATAATAAACATAACTAAAGGTGAAAACATAATATTTGTAAGCCTTATACACCCTCCCTCCCACCGACTGCCGATGACTCTTTGTGAGTATGGCGTCTCCGGCTAGGGCTGCTAATTGAACGATCCAGCTCGTGAGCATTTGACATTCGGCTTAACTCGAAACTCGACATTTACATACTCAGCTCGAACTTGAACCCTATGAGTCGAGCTTGGGCAAAACAATATTCGACTCTACTCGACTCGGTTATAAACTCGAAAACGACTTATAGCTGGACTCAAACTCAACTCAATAATATAATATAATAATATAAATAATAATATCATTTGTCTACTTAAAATACATTTAAAATCATAAATAAATATTATTATTGACTACGTACTAAAGGAGGGTGGTGGTGAGGGTGTTTTGCTTTTTTATTTTTTATTTTTTCTTTGTTTTTTTTATTAAATTTGGGTCGTCTTTGTAAGATTAAAGTTTAAGACAGAAATATTATCCACCTTCGGCTAAGATAATATATATATAATATATATATATATTAATAAGTTTTAATTGTAGCTAGTTATATTTATTTGTTAGATACATGTCCAAAAAAAATAAAAATCGAGCAAGCCAGCTGGTGAACTACTTTCGAGCTCCCAAACTCAGTTTCAACTCAGTTTCGAGCTCGTCAAAATTAAACAGTTTAAGTATATTCGAGCTTGAGTTGAGCTCAAACAACATAAAAAATATTTGAGTCGATTTCGAGCATATACGTCGAAAATTCGTTCGATCTTAAGTCAAGTTCAAATGAACTTTGAGCTATTCAAATCGAGTTCGAGCACAAGCGGAGCTCGGCTCGCTCATTCGTTTAGAAGCCCTATCTCTAGCACATGCACCACAAATTCAATCATTCCAGTCCGTCCTATGCTAATCGGCTAAAATAATAGGTGACTGATTAAAATAACAAAAAAAATAAAGAATCGGCTAATACTAATTGAGACTAAAATTAAATCCATAAAAAGATGGGATTTTTTTTTGCCTCTGCCCAGTACATCCCACTCTGGTGAAGTTGGCCTTTGCAGGTCACCTTCTTCCCTCCTTTGGCCGAATGAGACAATCTGATCACGAGCTTTGCTCCTATTTGGCAGTATGTGGTTAAAATTCCTCCTAATGTATATCTCTAGAAGAATGAGAAGACATAGTTTTTCAAAGAAAGGGAAAGTTGTGAAAATTAGACTTTTTCCAAGTGATTAAGTCTTGACTTTGTGGTGATTCTTGTTGATCGATCTACTCTGCTGAAAGATAAGTTTTTATCTTATTTATATTTTATCATATATTATATTTTTTAGATATAAATATAAATAGAGAGAAGTTTTCTAAAATATTTGCATATTATTGGAATAAAAGAATATATAAAATATAAAAATTTGGTTTAGTTTTTATTTAAAAGCTTCTATGAATTAAATTGGACTATATACAGTAGTAGCTAGCACCACATATGTGAATATTTACATGAATGAATGAAGTAATTTCAAACAATGAAATAAATTAGGTTTAATTATAAATAACAGATAGGCCTATAACCAAGTGATCCACATAATTGTGGAATTTCAAACATGAAAACATTTGAATGCTAATATAATTTATCATAATCGTTATAAGCACGGAATAAAAAGAGGTTTATCTAAACTAGCTAGCTGGTCGCAAGGGGCAACTTGGAATCAATTGGCCGCTTGTCGTCGTTTGTTATCTTGTCTTTAGACTCTATTGCGTGATCCCTACTGCTATCAACGCTCCGTGTTTTACCCAGACAAGGTAATCATTGAAGGTGTATAAACTTTGATCCCCAGCATGGCATTCATCGGCCAACAGGTGTGGAGGTCGATCAGAAGCCTTTTCGAAAGGAATAGCATGTTCGAGGTATTCTGCTCCGGCCATAGCTAGAGCTTCAATCGACGCCATGACTGCTGCTCGGTCTCTCTCGATAGCGCGGGAGCAAATTGATCTCGTGCGTCGTGATGAATATTGATATGTGTAAATATATATAAGGAGCAAAGTACCTTAATCACTAAGAAACTCTAAATCAATATTATTATCAATCTTTTAAATAAAAAGAAATTCAAATTTCTTCTCATGATATTTGTCCGCGTTGCTTACGGCACAATATTATTAACAGTCCTTCTGGGGCTGCATCTTACTCTTAACCCTACTTACTTGGAGATAAAAGATATATGAGATTTTGAGCAAACGAACGTTTGATTTAGCGGATAAATATAAAATTGATAAGATGAAATAAGCAGATGTAAATTATTTTCAGCGGAATAAACTTAAACTTGATGATATCATTCGTTAGCCCATATGGCTCTTACTGGAAAAGGTCGTTGTAAAAAATTTCTTCCGAATTTTTATTAAAATATTTAATTAATGAATTATAAAAGAAATTATATTTGAGAAAAGAAATCAAATTAATATTAATAGCTCTTTTAATTAGCAAATAATAATTAATTAAAAAGTATATTCATTAATTATCTCAATATAATTTTTTTTACTTATGTTACCATGAAAACGATCAGATTTACAATTAAAAATTACGAGGGAATCTTGTAGAATGGTAAGGCCATTTACAGCATGAAAAGATCGAATTAAAAAATTAAAAAAGACCCAAATTGACAACTTAATTTTCTACGATCGTTGTTTTTTTGAGTTCGAAGGATACAGGACGGATTTAGCTGTTCTAATTGATTATAATTATGTTATTATTATATGTATTAATAACCTTTTAAATTATAAAATGTACTTAACACTTTTTAAAAAAAGAATGTACTCTTTTCGCAAAAGGTTTATAGAAAGAATGTACTTTTTTTTCAGAAGTCAAGTCAATATCCCACACGTGTGCATGAGTGCAGCCGTCGCCATGTACCGTACAAGATGTCTATTACTCGTCTGTTCTTATACGCGGCTCTTAAGTTCTTCTTTCATTGCAGAAACATGTATATCAACCAATCTCTTGTTTATCATGTGAAACGCCGATGACTATTACTCGTCTGTTCTTATACACGGCTCTTAAGTTCTTCTTCTAACATCAAAATGGTAAACAATGGAACTAGCTAGTCAAAAACGACGCAATTGAACGTATACATATGATCTTTGAATCAGGCAACTTGCAAAGAAGATGAGTTCCACTTTATGGATAATGAAACTCAAATTAGGCTCCCGTGATTGTTACGTTAGTCCATCTATAAATAGAGGGAAGCAGCACCCTCGTGTGGATGTCGATATCGAACTCGTTTTTAGATCTTTTGGAGCATCAAAACGAATTCGAAAGAAGTGAATACTTGAAAACTAGTCTTCCAGCTCTTTTGGAAATAATATCAATGTCGATTGAAGCTCTGGCCATGGCAGGTGCCGATTACATGGAATGCGGCATTGAGTTTCATGAGTACGATGAAGAAGATGTGCATGGACCTCCTCCACATATGCTTGCCCATGGACATCAAGACATTGATGATCAAGAACTAAAAGATGCGAGAGGTGGACGTGTATCTTGTGTTTCTCCACAACAAGCTGCTCATAATTTCCGAGATGAAGTAATCAAATACAGACTGATGTTGTGGGCAAAGCACGTCGCAAAGACAGTACTTGTTGCGAAGCCAACTCGACCGTAATGTAGAATGTCCTAACCATTGTATATATATATATAAACCCATGCATATTCTAATTTATTGATCAGTTAGTCGTTAATTTTTTTGCTTTCGAGAAACTGCTCTTTAAATTTTTTTATTTGTAAATTTGTTATAGTAACATATTGTGAATATTGATGATTTTTTATAATTTAATTGTTGTTATTTGTTGAGTACATGGCATGTGAAGCGATCAGTTCTTACGGTATATATAAAAAATATCTTATTTAATTGAATCATATCCATAAAAATATGATCACTTTTCCACGCGTTTAAATTAAAACAGTAAATATATATATATGCTTTTAATATTTTATTTGAAGGTATGTTTGGATAGTGAGAAAATAAAAGAAAGTAGTTATGAGAAAGTAAAAGAAAAAGAAATTAAATTTCTTATCTTTCCTCTCATATGTTTGGTTAGAGAGAAATTAGGAAAATTGACACAGGATCAATTCTCACTCTCTTTTTTCCTTATATTTTTTGAGGAAAAATAGTTGCGATTAGGTTTTCCACTGTAAAGGAAAACAGATTTTTTTCTCGCCTTTTTTTGCAAACCAAACAACGAAAAATATTACAAATACACTTTTCTTACACTTTTTACTCTTTCTCACAATACAAATAGACCCTAAATAGTATTATTAACAGAAGAGAATAACTTTGTCACATCGCAATTAACTATAATTAAATTTTAATCATAGTCAACTATGACTTGGACAACAATAACATAGCACTAGCAACACCCAGTGATTGTTAGACTAATATATATATATATATATATATATATATATATATATATATAAGCCGAGTTAGGTTCACCTCGGCTCCCTACTTCATTCCCCATTCGCTAGATCTAAGTCCGAGCTAATCACCTCTTTGTCCGCTCATCATATTTGCCGGCTATAATTCTATACCTTGCTTATGCACGCACAGCCCGGAGGTACTCAGGTTCACCCCGTCTCCTTATGTCCTTCTCCACTGATCAGATTCGACTCATGACTCACTAAAATAGCCCAAGTCCGAGCTAATCAACTCGTTTCACAACTCATCATATTTATAATTCGATCCTAGACTTTTCATATTCATATATGCATATGAGATAAAAACTAGTAGCTGATAATTATAGTCCACGCATGCATGGGAATAATATATATATATATATATATATATATATATATATATATTCCTTAGATAGCATATGCTGAGATGCATGCATGAGTTTGGAAGCTTCATCGCCATCTGCAAGTTCAAAGCAAATTTACCATATTAAATTTTAGATTACCCGCGTTGTTTTTGTGATCATAAAATCTGATCAAATCAACCTGCTCTATCACTCGCAAAGCTGACCAAGTCATAGCTTGGAAAAAAAGTAAAAGAAAACATGGAATTAGTCTAGCATGTCATTATATTCCCGTGAGCTGGATTAAAGGCACGAGCCGTCTCGAGAATGGTCAAGATCAAAGTTAGGCCTATATATATTCTGTTCATACTCAAATTATCTCACAATTTACCAGCGAAAAACGAGCAATATTTGGGGCCAACAAGCCAACTTATTGCAAACGATCGATGTATAATTTTCAAGCTCGGCCATGGCACCGAGCTTCGACTGCACCCATATCAGATCAGTTGCCGATGGAGAGACACGCCCATTAGCTGATCATAAGGAGGCCATCACTTGCCTACCAGGGATGGTGACTTACATCGTTGATGGGTTGGAGATAAACAAGCTAACGATGGAATTAATGGCGGATGAAACTAAAATGAAGAAGAAGCTGATTGAATGGGCTAAAGCGGTTGCTTCTTCCAACAGAAACTTGTGCACAGCATTGCACTTTGGTTTATAGTGAATATCGGCAGCATATTTATAAATTTAATTCATTCTTTTCAATATTCTTTCGATATCTAACAAGTCAACATTTCTTTTGATGCATGTGTATATATTTACCACCTTAAATAACATTGTCATTACTCCTAGCACGACACTATATATATAGACGCACAAACAGAGTTCACTGCAAGAAATCAGGTTTTGGTTCTTCTCTTTTCTAAGTCTTCCTTCATACGTCCTTGAGTTTGTCTTGCTCTTCCCCTTTTGTTCGTTCCCTCCTTTCCTTAAATCTCCTTAACTTCTAACTTCTTTCATTTTCTCTCAAATCTTTCTCTCATCTTCCTTTTCAAATTCTATTCCTTTCTACTTGAAATATTCATCACTCTTTTTTCAATCTAATCTCCTCCTTTCTCAATTATCTCCCTCTTCTTCATCAACCTTCATGATGAAAAACGTTAACATCCCCCTAATGTTCTACTTGACTCCTCCATCGATGTTAAGGAAGTAGCTAGTAAATATTTTCAGGAGGTTGAACACTCGCTCTTCTACTTATTTCAATTCCTCCACTTCACTTCACCCTTTTAACTCGTCGTATCTCCATCACAATACTCTACACCTTATTCCCATCCTTCTAACTCTTCTATCTCGTTGACTTCTTCTCTTCTTCTAATTACTCCATCAATTTGTCAAAAAAGAGAAAAAAGATAGAGCAATTAGTTTTTTATGACTTAATAAATATGGATTGATTTTGATCTTGAGTGTTTCACGGTGTTTGATCAGTTAGTGGGAGTTATGCTAGCAGTAATAAATATTGTGATCGTTGTTATTGTGATTTTGGTGGTGTTGCTTGGGCAATGAATTGAAGTTGTCGAGTTTCTTCTGTGGATCATTCATGCTAATCCAAGCAATATATAGAGATTTTACAAGCTCATACAAACCAGTTGAGGGCGAAATTGGATCCGTGTTTGGATCGACTGAATAGTCCCGGTCTTCGACATGATTTTTGTTCACCTAAGTCACCGGATTTTAGAGCAGAAGATTACTTCGTGGATGCAGTTTTTACCTGTAAGTGTGCAATCTACATATTTGACCAAAGGCTTCTCTACAAGAGATTTTGGAAGATACACCAATTGTTTGTTTGGGATTCACGAGGAATTTTCTTTTGGTGTGCACTCGAGTTAAGTTTTCGAGATATGTAGTGTGAAGAATAGGTTATTTGCAGTTCATAAACCATATATAACAGCCAAATTAGAATGCAACCGTTGGCAGCAACAAAGTGCAACAGAGCCATCTAAATGCTCAATGCTGTCGTGTTCTTTTTGGTGTTAGTTACTATATTAAGGCCTTATCTTTTGTTGTATTTAGCAGTCCTTTTCTTGAGGCCAAGAAAATTTTAGGGGAAAGGAATGGTACCATATCAAGAATGAGCAAGGGTTTTTTTCACATAATTGGTGCCATGCATGGCCATAGCATATATCATGTTCCTGCTCAAAATGCTATAAACACCCTGGATTGGTGATAGGTCACTGCACTTTATTCGAATGAACAATTACAAATAATCGCTGTACCAGATAACCCATACTTACATCTCATCTCATTCTTACCCCTTCTGATGTTTCACTATTGCAAGTATATACGCATATTGCAAGCGGAAAACGTACTACAAACTAGTTCAAGCATCGTATATGCAGAGTAGGCAGAAAAAACGGTTACAATGCAAGAAATGATACTGTTAACACTCAAAACCAAGAAAGGAAATGATGTAAACGAGAAATGCAGATGGAGGATAGTTTTAATTAAAATTCTTTATCGACTCTAAAAATTCTCCGAATGGACCTGACGGCTTTTAAAAGTTTTAATGGATGATCGACTCTTTGAGCAAAACTTGTCGAGATATATATATATTTTTTAACTTAGTAAAGTCAAATAAATTTGTCAATTTCAATATAAAAGTAACAATATATATATATATATTGTAATATTTAATTTACTTAATTAAAAAAAGAGTATAAATAACTCTGGCTTAGATCAGTCGGGACTCCAATTTAAAAACAAAATTATCTCTCAGTTTTTTCAACACCTTATATTTAAGAACATAAAAAATGTACGCTGCGTGGGGACTCTGCTAGATGATCTTAAGGTGGAACTTGTTTCTTTCTTCATTCGGGAATGGGGTTGACCAAATCTAGGAGTAAGTATTTGATCGCTCAGTTTTGAACCAAACTTTCAAAATAAAGTTCAATCGACAAATTTAGAACCAAAGAAGAAACTGATTAACTAAAATGAATCTATTTTTAAATTTGACATTATATTGATTTAAAAGATAATATTTACAAAAGTTTATCCTGAATCAACCGAACTATCTATAATTGAATATATTTTAGGCATATATCTCATCTTAGGCATCTAAAATAAACTAGACTTTTTTATGAAAAAACAGCAAAAAAGGATTTTCATTAAAAAAACCAATGGTCGAAATCGAAAACTTCGGCATTACCGAACCCAAAATCTCTGTTTATTCGGTTCGAACCAAAACCTAATCACCCTTAGGCAAACCGGCAAAGCCCGTGTTGACTGCTCATGTGTAGGCAATGGGCTATGGTAGCTGTTTGTCAACTACACAGCTAATTGTTCTTGTATTATAAATATTATAAGTCTGACCAACGAAGTTATTTATTCGTCCTTGAGGTTCTCGTCTTATCAAAGCCAAGATAATTTATAATGCATACTTAATTTAGAACAGACGCTTGAGGTGACTTTGAGGTCATAATATATACATCACAGTACTCAA
Organism: Piper betle; assembly: GCA_033002965.1. NCBI lineage: Eukaryota > Viridiplantae > Streptophyta > Magnoliopsida > Piperales > Piperaceae > Piper > Piper betle. Next base: position 81,325 of record JAURVB010014854.1, read on the forward strand.
ACTTGACGCCAATTCTTGCTATGTCGAATTAATCTCCAAAAAATGGACTAAGATGCATGTCCTTGATGTGCTCAACCTATATTGATTATTATGGATGGACTCAGCTTAAGCAAACAAAAGAAGACAATAGTAACAATAGTTGCCCCACAAGCACTCCAAGTTAAAACGAGCCTCCAGAGTACTGGCAAAGAATTATACCCTTTTTTTTATTTAAAAAACTCTATAAGTTGAATCTACAGTTTGTCGAGTCAAATAAGTCAAACTTTACAAATAACTTTACAGTGAGTAATTTTATGATCCACTATCCGATTTAAGTAATAAAAATCGTTAAAATATATTATTTTTATTTTAAATTAGCTAAATCTATAATTTTAATTTCTGCAAATCATATACTTATCATCAAAAGAGCAATAAATATTAATTTTATACAATTTTTTATTTAACTAATTGAATATTTAGTATAATTAATTTCGAGTCGGTATGAAGCATATTCTACTCTATGGCATGTCAAGCCGAATCCAAATTTGAGGTTTTTAAACTATGTTATTATATATGATATATTAAAAAATAAATCAATAGAAAAGAGGCTGACGGGTTCACCTTCATTAAGGATTTGCTATAATAAGTTTTACAATATTTGTTAAAGTAAGTGCTAGAGTAAAGTCACTTTAACACTTGCATTATTAGCTTAAATTTCCATAATTTGGGGTATTTAAAATTTTAAGTGCAATAATTAAATTAATCTCTTTCAATTAAAAAGATTTAAATTATTTATATAAGTGTTACAGCAAATTTATTGTAGCACTTATTAGAACAAATCTCTAGCCCTTTGACAGGGGCAAAGAATTCACTAACTAATTTGGCAATCTCATACAAAAAACATAGTTTCAAATAGCATATTGCACCACCTGGTTAATATAAAGCCTTTAAATTCCGTGTGATTTAGGCTTTTATATCATTCTAATCCCCCCAATTTTTTAACACATGTGAAAAACCAATCTTTTTGTCAAAAATTACGATATTTTAAACGATATTTTATAAAGTATTGATAACTAAATATTTTTAAATATTCAATAAAATATTTTATTGATAATTTTAAAATTTATGACTAAACCCAATTCGACCTAATTAAATCAAACATACCTATACCAGTTATAAATCAACTAATTCGATCCTTAAAACTAAGGTACAACATCTCTTACAATATCTATCAAGCAAGTGGCGAGCGCGTAATCAACTTCCGTTCAAAAAGACGGTTTCGAAGTATTTCTACAGCACAAGAACGAAGCCACTTCAAGGGCAACCACAGAGCCAATCCACAACAGATAACACAGGCAATCTGAGGAATCCAATCAACCCCGTTGAAAGGACATAACTGGTGGAAATATTTAGTGAATTAAATTTAGAACGCAAATTATTGTTTTCCAATAAAAACTCATTATAAATTGAGCTCCAATTCTTGACAAAACAGAAGAAAAAACAATCAATTCTTACGATCTACTTACTTCGATGAACATGCTCGGGCATATTATTTTTGAGATGTTAAAAGCATCTGTTGAATAATAAAAGCAAATTCAATCAGAAGAAGATGAGATCCATGATAAGCTCCAAATGCACTCGCATGCACTGAGATATTCAACATCGGGCTGTCTCATATAACCCCCTTTGATCATCATACTCCATCAAAAAGTGCGTGCATATGTAAATGCGAAATTTCAACCAACATCAAAAAGTGCGCACACATATGTGAAATTTCAATGAATTCATTAATAAGCTGCGTAAAAATATGTGATCTGTACACAAGAACCATGCAGAATCCGAAATTTGTAGCAGAGAAAAAAGAACAACATAATCTACGTACAGCAAGCATTAACATATAATAATAAGAATGAAGTTGCTAAATCTTGCCTAGATAGTCCGATCTCAAAGCTTCATCCTGCAAATCCAAAAGGCCTTCGAAGGAACAATCATCTTCCATTGCATTGAATCCATCAAGCAAAGCTTCCAATGACCCAAATCCAGCAGAGTCTTCCTCATCAATACCAGCATCGTCACCTTCTTCCCCAACCTCCACCTCCTTCGCCTTCTCCTTATCCAGGTCCCCCATGCCCGCGGGCATGTGCCCCTCGAACAGAGCCAGATGCCCAAAGAGCTTATCTTTCCGGGAGAAGCTCGTCCCACAAGAACACTTCCACCTGCATTCCCCGCAATGCTTCAAATGGCTCTTCAAATCCGCCACAACCGAGAAGCTCTTCTTGTGGCACCGGTTGCAGGAGTACATCTTGGGGCAGTGGCTCCTCTTGAAGTGGTTCTTCACGCAGACGGCCGACTTCAAAGGCCGGAACTTTTTGTGGGCCCTGTTCCGGTTGCAGCCGGGGAAGGGGCAGGAGAACCTGATCCCGCCGGCGGTGACGCCGGCGCCGGGCTTGGCGAGAGCCGCCGGGGTCTTGAACTGCTCTCCGTGCGCCCTCATGTGCATCCGAAGGTTAGCGTCGCGCTTGAACCCCTTCCCGCACACCTCGCAGATGTGCACATGGTCGGCAAGCAGCTCCACCGCGTCAGGCTCCACAATCTCGCAGTCTGACACCTTCGATTCAACAAAGTCGGGGGCTTTTCCGGCCCCGGATGGGGGGCCGCGGCGGCAGCCTGGGGGAGGGGCGGGAGGAGGTGGTGGGAGGCTTGGAGGAGGGCGGCGGCGTTGGAGATGGCGAGGCGGAGGACAGATGAGATCTCGGAGGACGCGAGCTGTGAGTAGTGGCGAGGAAGCTTGGAGGGGGATCGGAGGGAGTAGTAGAGGTGGTGGCGGAGGGAATCGACCCGGCGTAGGAGGAGGGAGAGGTTGTGGAGGGGGATGCGAGGGTCGGAGGTGGAGGGGAGGATGGGTAGCAGATCGCCGGCGGCGGAGTTGGGCGGTGGTTGGCCGGGGAAGAAGTCGTCGGGAGCCATGGCAGTGTGGAGGGGAGCTGGTGAACACGATGCAGGAGATAAAAGAGTCAAAGACGAACATACTTGGTGGGAAGGATAGAAGAACCTTCCTTTTGATATATTTTTGCCACCCCTTTGTCCGCCCACGCTGTGAATGGCCTAGTCCGCCCACGCTGTCAATGGCTCAAAAGAATTTTATATATATATAGAAAAAAACTTATCTTGTATTCTTGGTTGTGCCGGAGTTTGATCTTGGCCTTTGGATTAGCATCCAATAGCCAAGATAAAAATAAAAAAAGGTTGTCGGCGCCGCCGCAACAGCGAAGGCGGAGGGGCGGGAAGGGTGCCCGGCCACGGCGACGGCCAGGGCGACGGCCAGGGGCGGCAGCGACAGGGGACGGGGGCACGACGTAGTAGGGTGGCGGGCAGAGGCCGAGGGGGCACGACCGGGTGGCAGACTGGGGCCGAGGGGGGCACGGCCGGGTGGCGGCAGGGGCCGAGGGGCGCGGTGGGGTAGCGGGCGGGGGACGGGGGTGTCGCGCGGTGGGGTGGCGGGGAGGGGACGGGGGCGTCGCGCGGCGGGGTGGCGGGCGGGAGACGGGGTGGCGGTGGTGTCGCCCGGCGGCGGGCCAGCAGGGGAAGAGGTAAGGTGGCTAGATCCGCCGCCCCATCGCCTGGTGGTTACGTCGCCGCCCCGGACGGGGCGGCGACGGGCCGGGCAGGGGCAGCGGCGACGCCAGAAAGTTTTTTTTTAGGGGGGAAGTGGGGGGCATGTTTCAGCCGCTGGATTTGATCCAACGGCTGAAACACTGCAGCACAACCATCTTGGCTGTGCTGGAGTACAGTCTCCTTGCCCTCATATATATATATATATATATATATATATATATATATATATATATATATATATATAGTGATGTTGTAATGTGCTGTAGTCTTTTTATATTGCACGGCCTGTGGGTTATAGATAAAAATCCAATAGCCCACAGCCCCCCACCCTATGACCCAGCAACCCAACCCGTCTGACTCGCCTGACCTGGCCTTCCGCTCGATCCAACAATCGGACGGCCTGCCACTGCACAACTGAGCCCCTACTGTGACCGAAGCCGCCCGCCACCTTGTCGTGGCTCCCTGGCATGACCTGCCTTCCTAACCCTACTTGCCGCCCGCGACCGACCACCCCTACCACCCAGTCGCGGCCTGCCCACCCCTTTGCAACGGCCCCCCAGCCGCCTGACCTAGCCTCCTGCCCGATCCCACTGCCGCCCCACCCACCACTGTACAACTGAGCCCCCACCGTGACTGAAGCCGCCCGCCACCTTGTTGTGGCTCCCTCAGTACGACCTACCCTCTTGATCCCGCCCACCGCCCCCCACCACAACCGACCACCCCCACAACCCTGCCACAGCCTGCCTGCCCCTTCACAATGGCCCCCCAAGCTGCCTGCGGGCGGCTTGGGGGCCGCTGCAGAGGGGCAGGCCGGCCATGGTGGGGTGGCAGGGGTGGTCGGTCACGAGTATGGGGTCGGTCACAGGGCGGCAGGCAGGGTCGAGAGGGCAGGTCTTGCCGAGGGAGCCACGACGAGGGTACCTGGCGGCTTCGGCCGTGATGGGGGCTTGATCGTGCGGCAGGAGGCCGGCAATGGTGGGATCGGGCAGGAGGCCGGGTCGGGCGGGTCAAATGGGTTGGGTGGGTTACAAGTTGGGGGTTGTGGGCTTGAGGGCTGTGGGCTGTTGGATTTTCATCCAAAGGCCCACTGGCCGTGCACGGCAAAAAGGTTGCACCACATTGCTGCCTTTTGTGGGGCGTTGTCATCTTTTGGCAATGTATGGTGTGCTGTCAAATCTGGGCATTGGATTAAAATCCAACAACCCATATTTCTCACCCGCCCAAGACTCGTCCTAGACCCGCCCGCCCGTCCGACCCGCCCCCTACCACAGTCCCTACCAGCCGCTGCCCCTACCAGCCGTGACCCCCCTTTTCCCTGTCGGCAGCCCCCTCGCCCGCCACGATGACCCACTCTGTCGTTGTCCCCCCCTCCCCCTCGCCCCAAGCCGCCACAGCCCCCCATCCTGCCGGCCTGCCTACCCTGCTGGCGCCCTCCCCCCACCCCTGCTTGTCGCCACTTCTCCCTCGCCCCTGGCTGCCCCCTTCCAACCCAGCGTGGCCTCTGCAGTAGCCCCCTTAACATTCCCCCTCCCCCAGTCTCCGCCCCCGCCAATCGTAGTCGCCCCCCCTCCCCCCGCTCCCACCGAAGCGGCGGCGGGGTGAGGTTGGGCGGGGGGTGCCAGGGGACGAGGAGCTGGGGTGAGGTTGGGCAGGGGGTGCCGGGGCGGGCAACGGGGGGAAGGGTGGGGTGGTGGAAGACAAGGTGGGATGGGGTGGGCTCGGCGGGGCAGCGGGCGATGGGGCGGGCGACAAGGCGGCGACCGGTGGTGGGGACTTGGTGAGGCTGGGCAGGGGGGTGGTGGGTCGGGGAACGGAGCGCGGGGGGGTTGGTGGGGTGGGGGGGGGGGACGGGGTGGCGGCAGCAGATGGACCGCAGGTGGGGGGGGGACGGCGTGCGGCGGCAGTGGCGATCGGAAGTGGTGATGGGCGGCGTGTTGGGGAGAGAGAAGGGGGGAAGAACGTGCTATTTTTTCCCCAACGGTGGCATTCTCGTAAATAAAAGTTTACTCGACTCTTACTCGAGTTAAAAATAATAACTAACTCCAAATAATTCAAAAAAATCCAAAAAATAAAAAAAATATCATAAAATATAATACACATCTTAATATAAAAATGACATGTTTTGTAACTAATAACCCACCAATTGTGACTAAGTTAAAATTTTTACGTAGGACCTATTTAATTGAACTGATTCGTGGTCGATTTACACTGATTCTATCTGATTCAGTGACTCCCTCGAAAACCGATTCTGATTTTTTCAACCATGATATATATATATATATATATATATATATATATATATATATACACTTAGTGATGGCTGACATGACAACTCAGATTTTTTTACGCAGCACGATTTGAACATCTAACAACTCGTGGCCTAATGGGGCTCACCTATGGGTATGTAGAATATGTATATAGACGGAAAGTTTAGATCAAGACCGTTCAAAGTCAAAATTGACTCGAGTCCTAAAAGTGACTTTATAAACGGGAATAAAAGGAAGAACACTTAATAAGCCTCAAACCTTCAACTAAATTGGGCGAAAACCTATGACTTAATCAAGTTGGGCCCACATGGGCACAATCGAGTGATTCAAAATCTCTATGATGTATACAAAAGAGATGCTACAATGACCTAAATCTAAGCTTATAACCCCGGCTAACCTATAAAAATCATTTGTGTATCTTATGTCTATAATGATAACTCATGTTTTATTATTGTTTACCTTAAGCTATCATTTGCATGTCAAGGATATTCAGCCACTATAACATACTTATATAACCATTTGGGCTTCATACTCATGATTTGAAAACTGATCTTACTCGCTTGCTCGAATCGACTAAAGAGTAGCCCGAATTGGGTAAAATTATAAGCGGGTAAAACCCTAACTCAAAACTGTTTTACAAAACATGAATATAATAATTTTACAAATCAACATTTTCTCGTAAAAAATAAAAGAAATTTAAAGAAAATTTTGAAGGCAGATGGGAAAATTATTTTATTTTCATCTTATTTTCTTATTGTCTAAACACCTAAAAAAGTTAAAAAATTTTTTATTTCATTTCATTTCCATTTGTTATGATTTTTTTATTTGCATTATTTTTATTCCAAATAAATGAATCGTAAATGAAAAATTAACTATATAAATATATAATCATGCTATATCGACTTTCTTCACCACCCTCTCCACCCACGTTATAAAATAAGGGTAAGTATTAATTATAATATAAAAAAATGTCTTAGATAATTATATAAAGGCATAGGTGAAGAACGTCGATATAACATTTTTCATAAACATAATAAAGTTACCTTAAATATTCATAACGATGATTGTATTAAAAAAATAAAGTATATAAATTTGAGTGAGCGTTACATTTGACTATTTCTTGTGATTTAATTGCTATTTTCTCTCCAATATATATTAACTTTTTTATGTCATTTCAATGCATACGGTCAAACGGTTGATTTATTTTTTCTGTTTATATTTGTAACCAAAAAAATAATGATAAGCTTAGTTTTATGAAATTTATGCCCATCACCCGCTTCTTTCCAAGCACAACTAAAAATCTTTAAATGATCAAATATACTCTGTATATTAATAAAATAGAATTCAATACCGTTTTGTTTTTTGATTAAAAAAGTAGGAAATTTAACTATAAATAAATAAATAAGTAAATAAATAAATAAAAAGATTAATTATTATAATTTACTTTCTTATTCAATTAAAATTTATCTTTAAAATAATTAAAATTTAAATTTAAATCAATAAATTATTATAATTTATCTCGTTATTCAACGAAAATTTATTTTAATTAAAATTTTTTAAACGTCGCATCAAAAACTTAAATATTTTTTTAACGTGACTATTTTATTTATTTTTAAAAAAAAATAAAACCAAAAAACCATGCAAATTCCATTGAGGTTGGCACCAGTTGACGAGAGCCTTAAATTGGGCGTACACACGCAAAAACCCAACATGGAGAGGTGGCCCTAACCCGCGTCGTCGCCACGTCCCTCGTCTTTGGTGCCGTTCCTATCTCCCTCGGTTCCCTCGCCCACCACCTCCCAACGCCACCACCCTCGCCACCAACAGCAAACCCCACCACCACCCTCGCCACCCTCCCCAATCCACCCTCCACCGACGCCATGGCCAGGTCGATGCTCCTCCCCTGGTCCGACTCCGCCCTCATTGCCGCCGCCGTCGGCGAACAGGAGCGAGGGTGGAAGGACTGGTGGGACTCCGTCGACGAGTCGGAGCATTGGCAGTCGGCCATCTTCTACACCCTCTCCGGCCTCTACTCCCTCGTCGCCTTCGTCGCTCTCGTATTCCTCCTCCTCCGTGATCTCATCTCTACTGCCTTTCTCTTTGTTTTGTTAATTTGTTTGCAAAGAGCGGGTTTGATTCGTGGTGTTGTCGATCGAGCTGATAGATGGTGGATATGTCATTCGTTTGGATTGTTAAAGAGTTCTTCTATCTTTTGTTGTGTAGAAGAGGAGATGCGCTTTAGATTTTATTACGAAGGTGTGGGTTTTTCTTCTTTTTTTGCGGCGTAGGTAGGGTTTGCATTTCAATTTTGGAAAACAGTGGTGCATGTTCTGTAGTTGATTGGATAGTCATAGCCTATTACTGTGCAGATGTGGTTTTGTTGGACCCTGATTGGCTTCATGTCTGTGATTTACGGGGGATTTGGTTCTTTAATGTGAGACCAATATAGTTTGATCTTTGGCCGTTTTGATTGCTTAAGTTGTGTTCGACCAGTTGATGTTGACATTCTTTGCTAGAGTTTGATAGGAATTTACGAACAATGATTACAACTGTCCGGTCAAAGTCGTGCAGGTTACATCTTCGTTGCAAAATGTTGCTATTTACTTTGTTACGATTGTTTGATACTGGTATAGCATTCTTAGTCGATTTGACTGGGCTGAAGATCATCTGACTTTTACTTTTTTTTAAAGAAAATGAAATTACTTGCTAATTGAGAAAACAATTTTTTAAAAGTTCTACTCGCAAAATAAATTAAGCAACCTTCACCATGGTATGGATTGTAAATGAATTAACATTTATTTTTCTCGTTTTGTAAATAATCTTTGGCAAAGTCATAATCCCCAACATTCTTGTGGTTGACAATGGCAGGAAATACGATCAGGAAAAGAGTACATGATGTAGAGAAATTTTGGTGTAGTTTGTTCCAATTCTCTCACGATGATGTTTAGAGAATTTTGGAGTGTTATAATATATGCGAAGAAATAATGGGATGGCTGGCTGATGCAGGAGCATAGCAGCATTATGTAATATAACTGTTTTGTTATTAGGGAGTTGTCTATGAATGTTTTGTGTATTAGAGTTGTTTATGTTAATTTATTAAAGTCTGGAGAGTCCATAAGAAATTGGACAATTTAAGGTTAATCTACCTATGTATTTCCCTGTTATAAAATTTGCGTTTTGAGTTGCTTAATGTCTTAAAAACAATGATGTTTGGTTATTGCCTTCTAATTTGTGATTATTCGTTTGGGATTTATTCTCTTCTTCTTATTTTTATTATAACACCTGATACCCAGAGGGCGTTGGGGGCATGGTTCTTATTCTTCTAATTTATTATCTTTGAAATAATTCTTCTCGATCTCTCGGAGTAGTTCTCCATCACTGGCTGATTATTCCTGTCAGCAAGTTACTACGCTTATATCTTCACGACCAATGTTTATAAGGCTTGATTGCTAAGTTCTCTATATTCTTCCAGGTGCAACTCATTCGTATACAACTCAGAGTGCCTGAGTTTGGCTGGACAACACAGAAAATCTTCCACTTGATGAATTTTATAATAAATGGATGTAAGATTTGATGGGATGCTATATTTATGTATTTCTTACACTTCATTAATTTTACGTGTGGTTTCAAAATGAATGCTCTCTTGTATAGCGCGAGCTGTTCTTTTTGGACTTTACAAGAAAGTGTTTCTCCTTGAGTCAAAAGTAAGCTTGTTGACCTTAAGCGGTTGTGTATATTTTCTGTTCTAATGTCCTCAAAAGTCATCACTTGTACATAATTAAATTTTTTTCAGGCATTGGAAATAGCTCTTCTTGACATCCCCGGTCTTCTTTTCTTTTCAACTTACACATTACTTGCCTTATTCTGGGCAGAGATTTACCACCAGGTACACTTTGTATTGATAAAGAAAGAAATTGCTGCCATTTTTGGTTTATCTGAGGCAAGACTGGCTTCTCTTTCGCTCATGCTAGTTCTTTATTCACAGGCAAGAAGTTTACCAATTGATAAGCTTAGACCAGCATATCTGATTATCAACGGAGTTGTATATGTGATACAAGTCAGTGAATCCTGCTATGATGTTGTGTTTACTAAAAATTGCTTGCTTTCATTTTCAGAAAATGACCATATCAGTTTTCAGGTTTCCCTTTGGGTGTACATCCGGTTAAGCCACAACCCCATGGCCGTTGAAGTTGCTAAACTTTTCTTCTCAGGTTTTACGCATACAGTAGCCTGAAACATTTTTTTCAGTGCATTACACGTCCATGTTATCAGGACTGACAGTTTGGGATTTTCCTTCCTGGGCAGTTGTTTCATTTGTTGCTGCTGTTGGCTTTCTGACCTATGGAGGGAGGTGTGCAGCTAAGCATGAATGAAGAAGTTATTTTCTTCTTTGAAGTTTTCGCCAATTTTTTGTCTCTTATGATTAGAAATCTTATGTCTTTACATACAGGTTGTTTTTTATGCTAAGACGCTTCCCAATTGAATCTAAAGGAAGGCAAAAAAAGCTGAATGAGGTTGATACTTGATACTAATATCAATAGTTTTAAAAATTTTAATCTGTGAGCTTCAACTTAATTTAGTTTGCTTGATGTCAGATTTGTTTCTATTCTTTTATGCTATACTGCGATTTTCAGTTTGATGGGTATAATTATATTATGTGTTTGTGACATAAGACGATAAATCATGTTTGCTAATCTTGTCATTTTTTCCTTCTTGTATTGTCATTTAATTCTAAAATGAGCTCAATGTGGCAGGTCGGCTTTGTGACTGGAATATGTGCCACTTGCTTCTTAGTAAGATGCGTTGTGGTAAGTTGTGTACTACTTTTGTTTGAGATTTTTTTAGATAACTAAAGGTTCACAGTGCATATTTTACCAGCTTCTATTCAATTTTAGGTTGCTCTTTCTGCGTTTGACAAAGATGCTGATTTGGATGTGCTTGACCACCCAATCTTAAACTTCATTTATTATATGGTAAGCAATAACTATTGTTGCTCTTATTCTTCATTATTTCCTATGTACACAGACTTGTGGTTAGAGATGCAATGAGTTTTCTTAGACACTTCTGTTTAGCCTCAAAAAACATTGCAATAGTTTATTATACATCGTTGGCCGACTTGGTCCGCTTAGAATCAACTTTTGGTTGCTGCTGCTCTTGTTTTGTTTTTCGGTTGCACAAAATTTGAACTTTCAGTTATAGTTATTTTTTCGTGTTATCTAGCTAAATTTTTCTTTTTTGAATCTGTTCATTGATGGCAGTTGGTGGAGATACTCCCGTCTTCTTTGGTGCTTTTCATCCTCAGAAAGCTGCCCCCCAAACGTATTTCAGATCAATACCATCCCATAAATTGAATGGTTAAGTTCTGTTCAGTACGTTGTTGTGAATGTTAGCTGATACTGAATGGCCGCTCAGTTGGAAAGTGAAGCACATCAACGGATGACCTGCAATTGGGTATGCTCTTATCTACGGTGGCCGTAAAAGAGGTCTGGTTGCTTAATGGTATGTTAGTTTGAACCGAATAAATTTTGTATATTTTTGTACTTGTATCCTCTACGTTAAATTCTTTCGTATGTTGTGTAAACCTTCAAATTCCCCTGCTCTACACGTAGTGAATGCTTTACACTGGCTACTGTGTTTTTTGTCATTAGTTTGTAGGAAGAGGGTCTTGGATATACCCATTTTTTTCGGCTAAGTACAACTTTTTAATCGTGTGTTGTAAGTTCAGTGGTTTTAGTTGTATGTTATACTGGTGCGGGCAATTAAAATCTTGGGGATAAAAGAAGACTGGCATGAATCAACACTGTATAGGCTGTTGAAACATGAGATGCCTAGATATCTGCTGATGGTCATCTAGTTGTAGCGACGAAATATTAGTTTGATGCAGTTTCTTTTCTAACTACGCTTGTTTGACAGGGTCGACGGTACATTAATAGTCAACATTGTGAAATAAAAAGTAGTTTTACCAGGGCAAGTGGACACTGAATGCTCCAAACCCTAAATAGAAGAACATCCTTTTTTGATTGATGAAGGAGGGCGTAAACATTCCGATTAGTTTGGTGCATCAGGACCAGTAAACATCTATCAAAAAAAGACCAGTGGAATTTCTTTTAACTCATCCATAACCAAATTAATAGTTTGTACACTTTTCTCGGAAAGGTTCTAGGTGGCAGAGTCACTGTACAAGTCAAGCAGTTTCATAGCCAACGAAAAAATAGACATATAATAGATATGTCACGAGCTATATATATCTTCTGGATGAAGATGTTCACCACAAAAGTGCAACTTGCACCAAAACCCTGCCAATCCTTGCCATCTTCTCAAGGCAATTTAATGGTTCCGTTTTGATAAGAACTCTCTTAAAGCATGGATTATTCCCCGGCGGCTCGTTTTCAGCGACTTCTCTGCAATGCACTCATGAACAATATATAGAATAAGAATATATATGAGAGGTACAACATGTTATAGTGGATGACAAACAATCAGTACTTGCTCCAATAAGAGATGGGTTTCATGGTCTTCACTAGGCTGCGTAGGATCTCAGTAGAAATATTGGTCGAGGAGCATCCCGAGTCCTTAGCCAATAGCATTTTGCTGTAGGGTACTCTCCATTTCCCAACCGCGGCTCCTGTCATTCATAATAATTTCGATGAATGCTGACATTTGGGAAAGAATGCACATTCAACAGACAAGATTGGCGGCTAAATTACGAAGCTCAAAACCAGCTAGCTTCCTGTGCTGCTCTCAGTGCAGCAAAGATGTTTGAATTATAATGAACACAAAGAAGAAGCTGTTGATGCAGAACTAGTGGATAATAATTTGCACGAGGAAGAAGTTTTTGGAGACCTGGAGTAGAACTATGTAAATAACAGATTAATGATCTAACATGATTAGAAGATTGACATGGAGATCTGATCTACCTACTTGGGAAAAATCTGTTTAATAGATTATCGATGATTTGGAATGATAAGCTATAACGCAAACAACTCAAACAAGATCATTCGGCACAAGTGATTACTTAATGGTAGTGAATGCTTTGTCTATAGATCCAAATAACTTTCTCACCCAGTTTGTGAAAGCCGCCTCCAGTTCATGATTTGATGAGCTTGTGCATGCCTCGAGTAGTAAGGAGAGTTGCTTCCAATTCCAGGTTCTTCTTCAATGCGCTGTTCCGACTGACTAGAACTTGCAGGTGGAGACCATACAGGAACCACACCTCCATCTCGTCTGCTACCGCTACTGCTACTGGTTGAAAACTCTGGAGCCACATCTGTTGGGATGTGATTCCCAGCGACGAGAGGTAAATTCCGGGCATCATTTCTAACAGTTTGCTGAGCCGCTTGATTTACATCAACTCTGCCTGTACCAGCGTACACATTAATGTTCATTGGAACTTCCTGCCTTCGTTCTATTGCTGAGTTTACGATATTTAGAGAGGTTTCATCATCATCAGAAACACGGTATGATGAAGCGGTGATGCTGGGAACCATTTGGTCTTCGTGTCTTCTGTTCACAGCATTATTCATGTTATTGTTTCTAACTGGTTCAATGTCTACTTCCATCTGTATTTCTTGGGGAAAGGCTATCACAGGAGCAGATTCACTAGAATCACCCAGTCCCTCTTCGGTTCCGTTTTCAATTGCAGCTCTTGAAGCAGCCTCTTGTTGCCACATTTCTGAGAGAGCCTCTTGCAATCTGCCTTTTGCAGCGGATATTTCTACGATAGGCAAAGGGTAGTTTGAGCCCAGTTCAACTCCTGCAGCATGGAGGACCGACTCAGGCGCATTCCATGGATGGTGTATCCATTCTGTGGGTAAGCGAGCTAGCTCAGGAAGCCAACGGCGTACATATTCGCCATTAGGATCAAATTTATAACCTTCAAACTGCAGTAGGTAAGAAAACAATAAATGAAAAACAATTGTCTTCGAATAGATGCCTATCATATGCTAGAATAAAGAAGATTAGTACTTGTAAACAGAAGCTACTCTGTAGTCTGTATTCATGCTACTTGTTTGTTAATAGCACGTTAATTTCTGATATTGCCTACTAATATATTCTTAGTAAGAAATTGTCCTTATATCCTCTCAGACCATCAGTGAACTTAACCTTTTAGCAGCTTTCAGTCACTAATATTGTACAAGGCATGTTCTTTTGTTATGTATCTAGGGATGTTCCTCGAGTCTAAGTATATGCTCAAAGCTTTCAGAAAGCTTTTACTCAATGATTTGTAAGAAATGATTGTCTCTGTTCACACTTAAACAGCATCGTTCAATTATATGTCATTTGATGCTGTAAACACATCTTCCAGTATTCATGATATACAGATGATAGAACTAAAATGTCAAGCAAATAAGTATTACTCTCCCCCATTGATGCAATACAATACTTTTGCAAAGACAATTGAATTAGGCAAAGAAGAGGTAAAAATAACAGCAGGAAAGGAGGAACAAAACCTGGCAAAATATTTCTCACCTGTGGATTATCAATCCGATCATGTTCACGGCCATCAGGAAGTGTCCCTGAGATATATTGCCATCCAAGGGCATCACTCTCTAGATCAGCATCTAGCAAGGTATCCCAGAAGTACTTCATCCCCCACCTCCATGGAAGCTGCAGGACTTTGACAAAGAAGCTGGACACCACAACGCGTATCCTATCATGCAACCAACCTGTAGCCCACAGCTCTCTCATACCAGCATCAACCAGCGGGTACCCAGTTCGGCCCTGCCTCCAAGCTTTGAAGTAGTTCTCATCAACAACCCAAGGGAAGAACTTGAGATGTGCCAGCAGGGGCCTCTCATGGCTGCAAGGGTGGTTGAAGCTCAAGTACCTGGAATACTCTCTAAGCCCAATAGATTTCAGAAACAAGTTAACACTCTCCTCTCCTAGAGTGTTGCCTTCATTGGCCCAGACAACCTGCTTTATCCGCACCAAATGGAAGACCTTCCTCACACTTACTTCGCCAAAGTGTAGATGAGGGGAAAGGAAAGAAGTGGTGGCACTGTCAGCCTTCTTCCGGTTAACAGAGTATTCAATCAGGGGGCCATTGATAAAAGTGGTTAGCGCTTTATCAGCATTGCTCCATCCAGGTGCCCATGCACGGGCAAGCAGGGCATTGCTTCCCCTCTCAGACTCGTTCTCAAATGTTAGAACATCAGAAGGCCACCGTGATACATCACCTGACAATTGAAGAAGCTTGAGTAAATAGCATCTTTATCGATATAAATAAACAGAGAAGAACATGGCGAACGCAAACCTGATATTATCCGCTTGGGGGAAGGAGGGGTGCTGCAGGATCATATGGCATGCTGAGACACTTGTTCCAGAAGGCTGCAAAAGTGGTAAACGGTTGGCCCCGATCATCGTGAACCTCCCAAGGTTCATAGAGCAAATCGGCATTGAACGAACGTACCACTATCCCTTGAGCAGTTAGAAGCTCTTTTGCTCTGTGATCTCTAACAAGCGATATAGGATCTACAAGACAGATAGCACATCAACTACTTCAAATTGGAAGCCGTTGTATTAAATAGCAGCTTCCTATTTTTTGCAAGAAATTAGAGGGGACGGATATGAGGTACATATCATGGAAACAATCAAATCTGTGGTAGATCAATTTTTTATCTTTCAAGAACATCAGAGAAAATTGTATACTACCTTGCAAGACCTTTATAGCATACTCAGATAAATAGAAAAAAAGAAAAAAGAGAGATCAAACAAAAGTCCAGGAAGGGTAAAAAGAAGATTGCCTGATCCGTTGACATTCCCTCCTAACAGGTATATATCTATCAAAATTAGGCTTGGCAATGCAACATAACAAGTTCTAGAAATAATATAAATAAAGCAAAAGTGGCAAACTGACCATAAAGGTGATTGAAGAAAATCTGAGTTGCTCCAGAAGATTGGACAATCTCGATTAGAGAAGAAACGCTATCAGAAGATCTTTTGGTGACTAAAGCTGTTCCTAAACTCCTGAGAGAACTATCTAGATGCTGCAAACTGTTCTTCAACCACCACCTTGACACCCTGCCAGGATAGTAATGTCCTTCTTCCTCAGGTGCCCAGATGAAAACAGGCACGACAACCCCAGCCCTCACCCCTGCTGCTAGAGCAGGGTTATCCTCCAACCTCAAGTCTCTTCTGAACCAAACTATGCTGCATCCACCACTTGGACTCATCTTCCTCCTTCGATGACCACTAATCTACATACCAACAATTCATCTGCTCAAACACAAAACACCAGTCTGAGAGAAGCTTAGATTTTCCGACGATCAGACGCCATTAAAGATAGAAAAGAGATTGGTCTTTCTGAAATAATCAAACCTTCTTCTTTTCCTGAAGAAAAAAAGAGAGAAAATCTAACTGTTCATAGAGACCAACAAGTGCACGAGGTTCCAAAAGACGGGTGGATACGTGGGCAGTTGTTTTTCCAGTAAATGGCCCTGGGAAATGAAAGACATGGAAATTTAGAGAAAAAAGTGATTGGAGAAGATGAGTTTTACTCTTATCTATAGGTATCTTTATCAAGCTACACTTGTCTTAGATTGTGTCGTGTAAGACGCCATGGTTGTCAAGGACGCGTGAACGGCACCTTTTATCTCAACGCATGCAGATGAATATGCTCCCTAAAAAATAAGATGATAAAAAAGTCTCATTTCTGTTTTTTTCCTTCTTTGGAAAGAAAATGTCATTTTCCAACTTTTTGGTAGTTTAACAGTTCATAACAGTAACTACGAACCTCACTGTTACGAAAAAACACTCACCGTTACTGGAGCAAGTTTCCAGGCAATGCTTTCAACGTTACAGCAAAGGCTTCATCAAGGTTCAAGGTCTCGTCACAATTTGGGTTTGTTTGGTAGAGCAACAGTTGTTCTTTTCATGCATGCTTTTACACATAAATCACTCCTTTTTGTAGCATAAACTCGAGCTCATTATGGTGATTGTGAGGCAACGTGTGTGATATAGAAAGGTCGGTCATAAAAAAAATGAAAAAAGATGGGATTGAAGGAGGGCCACACAAAATGATAGACATCTCACTGCCACAGCTTTCTGTTAGATGTTGTATTCCTTATCCTGGACGACAAATCCTTGAACACGCCTATTCCTTCCGATTTGACAAGGATCCTCCAAGACCTGTTACTCTCATTTGCTGCCTCCATTACTGATTTACACATTTAAGCACTCTCTTTCCTCTTAATATTCTGATACGAACTTTTTTCGTATCTATATTTATGAGTAAAAGGTGATGAAAAGCAAAATGAGAATTTGGGGATTGATCAAGAACTATACTTCATTTCATTGATCGATCTCAAAATACAATTATATTTCCAGTTTATACATTCAAAAAATAACTAATTATTGAAGCGGTTATAACTACCAAATTAGTCACGGCCGCACGTATCACATTGCATGCTTACTTTTGCTCAAGAATCAGAAGAATTATTCTCATGAAAAGCTTGAGCATGTATTAACTTGATCGTTAGATCATTTAGAGGGGGATCTTCATTTTCATGGGTGGTTTTTACATTTTTAGTTTGAAAATGAAGAAAGTTTGAGGGGGCTGTAAGGGGGGTGAGCAACAGTAAGGACCACGCCCATCTGACAATAACAGTTCTTGCCATTGATATTGAGCATTTCTCTGTTTTCCACTAATAAAAAGGGGCCAGGCATTCTGCCTGCCAACCCATAAATTGAATGTCATTCATTCATGGTCCCAGAAACCACTGCCTCGCTTAACATGGCATGGTTACTTTGTTGAACCGTACACTCATTGTTTTAGGCAAAGTAATTCCCAAATGATTTGCATGTACTAACTTCTCATGTTTATGTTTCTTTTCTTTTCAGTTTCCTCGACTTCCCTGAGCTCCTACTCAAAAAAAAGGGTTGTTTAAAGATGATATTTATGCTTGTTGAGGAAGGACAATCTTTTGTGTAAGGCAAGCCAGAATGGAGAGGGGGCCATTGTTACATAATTCACGAGAGGAACAAATAAATGACCAAGGGTATGTCAGTGGGAGGAAAGAGACCCTATTGTCTACCGCCAACTTTGTGGACCAACTGGTTAGAACTTTGAAGCTCCATGATTCCGCGAAATGGAGATAAGAAATCCATCACTTTCTAGCTCTTCGTGAACTCATTACAAGCTGCAAGTGGTGAGGCAGAAGCAAAGCCAGAAACAGTTTTAGGTCATGTAAAGAAGGTGAATTGGAGGGAGATCAGGGCCCGCCCCATGCTGCATTGCTGTCTATAACGGAGATGAAAACAGATGCGTATACCTTGTTCCTGGTGGGGAAAGTGAAAGGGCGGAATCCGGAAACCTCTGTTTTGTTTGATGACTAACATGGGGCTTCTTGTCTTCTCTCGGTATATCTGATCTAGTTGTCGGCTCATTTTCACCTTTGTTAGAGATAAGCAAGAATCCAGATGAGAACAATTTGGTTGAAGCAGTCCAATCTTGCTGGCTGAGTGGCTCCACAATGTAATCTTGTTGCATTGCGTGTTCATGTTAACAGTTTGGAAGTGTCAACACATCACATTATAACTTGGTGTGAAAATAATCCGTCTTCTTCTCTTAGCCTATTCCTTTTTATCAGTGGAATTATTCTTGACTTCCATAATACAGAAGCACCGCGAGAATACTTTTAGGGCCAACAGGTGAGGTCCAGGAGCTATGGAATGAACCTGTGGAAACAAGAAATCCCCTTTTCTTAAATTCCTTGCCATCCGTTTTATTGTAACAAAATTGTGTAAAAAAAATATAAAATTTAGATGTCACAAATTTTTTAACGTTTGGATGTCTTAAAATTTAATAAATAAAAATTTTAATTTCAGTCAAAGTAAATCTAAGTAAAAATTTTACAAAATAATAATTTTTTATAAAAAATAAAATAAATTATAAGAAATTTTGGAAAACATGTGAAAATAAATTTTTTATTTTTATTTTATTTTCTTACTATTTAAACATGTAAATTTTTTTAAAATTTTTATGTCATATCATCTCATTACATTACCATTTTGCGTGAATTTTTTCATTTACATTATTTTTAGCCAATTATAAACTAATGGGTCTCAATCATTCCTTAATTAGTAATTAATCAAAATTAAAAATTTGTGCACACCTTCTTTTTAATATTGTTAAAATTTACCCTGATAAATATTAAATATTGGATTAACTATTCAAATGATCTTGCAATAACAATTTGGGAGTGTCAGAAAGTTGCTATTGATCCTCTTGTTCTATAAGCATCAATTAGGTTAGTATAAGGGTGATTTACTTTGACAAAAATATACCTTGTTGATTAGGAGGGAGGTTAATCGAATGTTCCCCATTGTAGCACCAACTAATGTTATATTTTCCAAAGGTGTTAATATCTGCAAGGTTTATATTATAAGTTGCAACTATTTCAAAGTTCCTGAAACGCGCCCATTTATGCTTCTTGGATACGTATATAGACCGAGAGCGTGGGATTCATGTAGCAAACGCAACGTATCTTTACAGATGCAAGTGACATATTTCCCGAGGCATTTTGTTTTCAGGCAAAGGCTGCTGCATGTCTCTATAAAGACGACATTTTTCTTCGGATATAAAGGCAGCGTTTATGTAACGACTCACTCTAATTAATACAAATTAATCGATTTAATTATTTTTTGAAAAAATAATTAATTATGTTAAAGATTACAAACATCATTCCCGCTAATATAAAAATATTACTTTGATATATATTGAATATGAAAATAAGTGGACTAACTAATCGAACATTAATACCTCTTCTCATCCCATAAACTCGAGATTTATATAATCTGTGGAGGGTTTATTTCAATATTTTGAGGGAAGTAAGTGAACTTCTACTAATTCATCATTCATATATAACTAGCCAGTGGCAGCCGAGAGCTTGCACACTACAAAGTCAATAATGGTGTCTGTGCTCATATAGAAAATGGGCTCACGTATCCACATGGGCCATCAACTATGTGGCCACAATTATCACAACAAGCCCTTCTCTTTACAACCTATAATTAGTAGTAAGTGACACTTAACGGTGACACTTAAGTGGCTCACTTGCGCCTTGGCACGTTCGATGTATTGTACGAGTCAGAGAAGTTAAGAGGAGTCATGAACATTAATTTTGTCTATCTATTCCAAGATGATTATTGACAGTGATTAGAGTAATATTGCAGATCATTAGGGTCATTATAAAGACACAATTATATATTTTGTTCTCGGAAATTAGAGCCAAGATATATAATTGGCTGACTAATATATTTATAGATCATGTTAGATATTAGATATGAATCAAATTGAAGATCATATGAGCATCTGAACGTACCTATTTAAAGAAGATCAATACAGCTTATAAACTAGGTACAGATCATCTTAAATCAGCTTGGTTGACTTACCCACGAATCAGGAGTTAAAAATTAGGTTTTCAGATCCCATGAGTTGTGAAATCGTCCAGTGTGCCATGGAACCTTTTATTGGGAGCCATGAATATGAAAAACCTTGTTTAACGTAAATGTCCTACTTAAATTCCATGGCTCAACGAAAAATATTATACTTGATTTAAAAAATTTCTGCTGAAAAAAGTTAATTATATGGATTTGGTGTTAGAGCTTTATAAGTTAAACTTTAAAATAAAACTTTATTATTCTTCATATCAAATCATTAAATAAATCAAATTGGATAACAGAAGCGTACCAGAATCTATAAAGAAAATTGATTTTTTACCTCCTTAGGTTTTTTTAATCTTCCAAATTCATTACATATTTTTAAAACCAAAAGTTTGGCCAGAACGAAAACTATACATAAATTCAGAGACCATAACTTTCTTATTTATTGCCTTAGTTTCATAATTTTAATTTGACCTGTCATAAAAAAATTACGAAAATGATATTTACACATTAAATTCCACACCTTTATTAATAGTATTCATATTGAATTTCACACTTTTATTTATGGCCCATAAATACTTATCTTTAATAAATCAATTAAATTTAGACCAACCTTAAATAACAACATATGATAAATTTTTAGATTCATATATATATTTATATCCAATATCTAATAATCTCCCACTTTGAATATATATATATATATATATATATATCACACACACACACAAAGATAATTATATATAACTTTATGAGCTCCAAAATAGCATATGCTATTATTCTAAAATAACAAATGATATTATTCTAAAATAACAATTTTGTCCATTAATTAATGTTAATATAGGATCAAGATGATTTTCGTTACATTTATTGTAACCAAACCTATCCATGGTCACATATATCAACATAATTAAATAATATAGATCAGTGTGAATGTGTAGAATGAAAATTACATGTAATTTAATCTAAATATGCTTATTTTCAACTGATCCAACCTTAGGAGATTACTAAAACAGAGTGAAAGAGTGAAATATAAACCAAATACTGCAACAAAAACACTCACTAAAATAGCATATCATTAAATGATACAACATTCATATAAGTAACATGCTCATGAATGACCTTAGGTGGTAAACTTTTAGTAGCTAGATCTGCAACCATAGAGTTTGTCTCAATATGCTCTATAGAGACTTTAGCGAAACTTTATCACTCTAAACTCTTTCTTTCACAACAAAGAACTTGATCTCTATGAGCTCTTGTTGTTATTTTAATATGATACTGCATACTGATTGTCACAAAATAATTTAAGTGGTCTTTTAATATTATCAATAATGAGTAGCCCAATAATAAAATTTCGCAATCATATTCCCTGATTGGATGCTTCATACATAACAAGCTATGAATTCAACTGTCATGGTAGAAAAAGCTATGAATGTCTGTTTAGCACTCTTCCAAGAAATAACTCCTCAGCAAGTAAGTAGACAGAGCCAGAAGTAGATCGATGATTATATTAACATCCAATAAAATTAGAATTAGAATACCCAATAATCTCAAGTTGATCTGACTTCCGATATGTAAGCATATAATATTTTATTCTTTGAAAATACATCATGACTTTATTAACTGCTTTCCAATAATACAATCCTAGATTACTCAAATATCTACCCAACATTCTAACAATATACGCAATATCTACACGCGTACATACTTTAATATATATAAGCATTCCCACTACTAAAACATAGGAAATCTTTTGCATTTCCTTTCTTTTTGTGTCATTTTAGGACATTGATTGAGACTGAATTTGTCTCTTTTAGAAATATGGGTATTTCCTTGTTTACAACCTTGCATGTCAAATCTCTTAAGCATTTTTCTATATAAATATTTTGTGATAATCCGAGAATACATCAAGAGTGATTTTGATGCATTTGAATTCCTAATACAAAAGACGTATTTTCAAGATCTTTCATTTCAAATTTCTTTGATAAAAATTTGTTGGTGTCATGCAAGAACTTATATCATTACTAGCAAGCAATATATTATCAATATATAAAACCAGAAAAATATATTTACTCCCACTAAACTTATGGTATATACAATCATCAATCATGTTCATCTCAAAATTGAACGAGAGAATAACTTGATGAAATTTGTGATACCATTAACGAGAAACCTGCTTAAGTCCATAGATAGATTTCTTTAATATGCAAACTATATTCTTTGAATCTCCTGATACAAAGTTTCCTGGTTGCACCATATAAATTATTTTATCACTGTTATTATTTATTATTTAAAAATGCAGTCTTTACATCATCTGATGTAACTCAAGATCAAAATGTGTCACTAATACCATAATTATTCTAAATGAGTCTTTTGATAAAACTGGAGAGAAAGTCTCATTATAATCGATGTCTACCTTTTGAGTAAAACCCTTTGCAACAAGATGAACCTTCTATCTTTCTACATCACTTTTCGAATCTTTATTGATTTTAAATAGTCATTTATAACTAATAAGTTTTGCACCTTCAGGCAATGGAACAAGATCACAAACGTCATTATCTTTCATGGACTTTATCTCTTTATTCATGACATCAATCCATTTTTTAGAATTAGAACTCTTCATGGCCTGATGAAAGTTGATTGGATCATCTTTCATAATTTCAATGTTATCCCTATGTCCTTAGAAAAAGATGATATAATCATCTAAAATTATATTTCTTTTTTCTCTTGTGGATCTCTTCAATGGCATTCCCTCTTGATGTTGTTGATTTTCCTCTTCAGGTATAACTTAATGATTGTGATTAAGAAGAATCTCGATATTGTCTTATAATTCTGGTATTGTTTCTTGAACAACATCAAGAATATGATATTGATTATTGTCAAGAACAATCATGGGAAGAGAAAAGATTATTCTTTAAAGACAAAGTTTCTAACTTTATTTCCCCCTCTAAACTCAACCTCCTCAAAGAACTTGACATTTCTCGTCTCAAAAAATGATCTTATTGTGGGATCATAAAATTTATACCCTCTACACCGTACAGAGTATCCGAACAAAATAACTGCTAAGCGTTCTTAAGTCCAGTGCTATAAGACCTTATCTTAGCTGGACAACCCTAAATGCGTAAATGCTTAATATTAGGTTTTTTTCAATCCACAATTCATAAGGGGTCTTAATTGTTGCATGGGTTGGTACTTTATTAAGAAGATATGTTGTTGTCTTTAGCATCTCACCCGTGAGCAAATTAAGTAAAGTAATATAAGCAATCATACTTCTACCATGTCTTTAATGTTTGATTTCATCTCTCAGCAACATCATTAATGCTAAGAGTACCTGGCATTGTGTATTGTGGTACGATTCTGCACTCTTCTAGGAATTTGGCAAAATGGTCCTGGACGTTGTACATCTAATCTTTTATATCTACCATAGTATTTACCACCACGATAAGATATGATAACCTTAATAGTTTTGTCAAGTGGATTCTCAACTTCATGTTTATATGCCTTAAATATGTCCAAAGCTTGAAACTTCTCCATGAATGAGATAAAAGTAACCATAACCAGAATAATCATTTATGAACATAATAAATATTGTTAACCATTCCAAGCCATAGGAAATGACCGTATGTATTATTTCTATGACGCTTGAAGATCTATTAGCACCTAGTCTTCTTATATTTGTTTATTTTCCTTAATATACTCAGCACAAACTTGAAGATCTGATAAATTAAGAGAATCAAGAATTCCATCTGACATAAATCGTTCAATTCCTTATTTAGAAATTTGTCATAAGTGCTTATGTTAGAGTAAAGTAGAATTCTCATTAGTTAATTGTTTTTCGTACCACTTAAACCTCAGATGCAAGGTTTCGTAAAAGATGCAATAGTATTAAGTAATATATACTATCATAAAAAAGAAAAGGGAACTCGTACCCACAATATTTAAATTTAGAAAAAGACTAAACTTATTATTTCTAAATGAACAAGATTAACCAGATTTGTCCAATATAGAAATAGAAACTAAATTTCGTCTAAAAGACGGTACTAAATATCTCTTTCAAATTCAAATAATATCTTGTCTTCAATAACAATCTAAACATCCTTATTGCTTCAATTATAAGTAATTTGTCATCACCCACGTAGATAAATCTTCAGCATCATTCGAAGCTTTCGACAATTCAGACAACTCTATATTGACACACCCATGTGAGTAATAGCATCCAAATCTAGCCACCAAATATATATTGGTACTTAAACTAAATTAACCTCAGTTGAAACAAAATTAAGAAATGGACCTTTTTTACACGCTAAGCATGATACTTAGTATATTCATTCTTCATATGTCCAAATTTTTCACAAAAGAAACAGCAAGAAGCCTAATTTTCTTTTTATTTTTGTCCTGATATAGGTACTAGCCAAATGAACACTTTCAACCTATTCTTTACTTCAACCTTTCTGCTTCTTCTACACAATAAGAAATGGGCTCATTAAGAGTTCATTTGTTCCTTTGGCAATTATAATTGACCTTGAATTGACTTAATTGTGTCAAAAGAAAATTAAACTAAATGCACGAGCAAATCCCTAGATAACTCTAACTTTAATGCTTTTAATTTTGAAACAATATTTAACATTTATAAGATGTATTTTCTTATGCTTATTTTGCCTTTAAACTTTATTGAAATCAAGTTCAACAAAAGCATATTTATTTCAGCTTTGTCATTTTTTAAGAACCCTAATGGCTGTAGTAACCTTTTAGATACATCGCCCATAAAGGTCTCTGAAATTCAATGCTTCATGATTATAAGACTGTGTAATTGAGCATTCACACTTCTCAATATTCCATTTTTTTCTTTATGGAACTTTTGCTGGTAAGAGAAGAAGGTTATTTAGTCCTTATGAGGTCAAGATTCAGTACAAAGAACGATTATCACGTTCTCTTTCTAATCTTTAAAATTATCTTTAAATCATTGTAACTGAATTGATGTTGGTAGAAATCATATAAACAGATTGATTAACTGAATCCATAGAATAAACAACATGCCCATAATAAAATTAATAATTCAAATAATAGTTAATCTCATTAACAGATACTTAACACAACATCAATATTTAGTCTTTGGAGCACACAACTGAACGAAGCAAGGT
>JAURVB010014855.1:0-27962 GCA_033002965.1 Piper betle
TGCATGTTTGAAGGAGTCAATATGAATGGATCAGTTATGGATGCAAGAACATACTGCGCTCATGTTCTTCATGGGCAGCTTGTTTAATTGGGAGTGGTCTGATGAAGCCATGAATTGGAAGTGTAACAAATCTAGAACGTTTAGATCAAAGTTTGCAGGAGAATTGAAAGATGGTGAAAATGGAGGAATATAGCAGATGTATTTATAGACCAACAATTATGAGCATGTATTATTACATTTGGATAAAGATGAAAACTCGTGCATGCATGCAAGACCTTGTTATGCAATCAAATTGTAATCAGACACTAAGACCATACTTGTTCAAAGCTGACTCCTTACGGATCTTCAACAGTGGGTGATTACTTAGACGTCATGAGCTTCTATGTTCGAAATAATGTGTTTGTGTTAACCAATTCCTCTGCATTAGTCAATATTCTAACAGATGCTTTGAAAGAATATTTGAATAGCTGACGGCTGATGTTTATATGATGCATATCTTTTACTCTTTTAAAACATAACAAAACACGACCTTAATTGTTGTCTTAATTCGATTTATTTATTGCATGGGTATAAATTCAACGAGACAAAACCCATGAGACAGAACTTGAATAAACAATTAATCACATGATGCACCAATTCGTGTGCGATTAATATTGAAGGCGACAAGTAAAAGAAAAGAATGGATATATATATATATATACCCCAAATTACTTAATCTTATAACCCTCTTTTTCAATATTTTTAACTAATTTGCAGACTTGGATTTAATTTAATATTCACATAGCTCTCATATATTATGGGTCTGTAAATTATGAAAATTCAAAATCTCATTATTCACGTGAATTCGTAAACCTCCCAATATTGACCGATCTAATTTCGTTGCATGTATGTTTGAAGACATTGACTAGAGAATTTGTAGGAGCAAGTAGTTTAGTCATTGTGGATAATTGACGAAAAATGTTCAAAACAAATTTGGGCTATCATTGCGATGAAAGGTTGGGTGATAAAGGTAATTTTGCTTAATAAATTTAAAATTCACATGACAGAATTAAAATTTTTCTACGATCATAATTTAAAATATTTTTTAAAAAATGTAACAAATATCATTAATTTATTATTTTTATGGGTGGCCATTGGAAAAATATGTCTATATTTAATTAGTTTGTTTCTAATTGACTGTAATTATTCGATCAAATTTAGTTGCACGCTTCAAACTTCTGTTTGAGATAATAAATCGGTTATTCTGTATGCACCCTTATTCATGGGGTAGGTAACTAGTTATATTTAAGGGGCCGTGATTCAAGACATTCAGTCAATAAAAATTTTATATTATAGTTTATGGGACATACCGACCCCTTCATCTAATAATTACGTATTGTTTTATAATTGATCTTCCCCTCAAACTTATATTAGTTTTCTTATTAATCTTTCAAATGATGAAGTACTTTATCCATGTGTTGTGAAACCTAAACACATTCTCATGAAATTGAATAATATTCCTTATTTATTATTAAAGTGATTTCATCTTAATCATCATATCTACTCTTATTTATAGAAGGGAAATTTAATGGCCACTCAGAATATAACAAAAATTAAATAATAAATCAAATCATTATAGTGCACCTTCTCATTTAATTAAGATTTATCTTTAAAGTTGGAGTTAATTAGAATTTATATCTAATATATTAAATTATTATAGTTTATTTTATGATTCAATATGAATTTATTTATAAAATTGAAATTTATCTATAATATGACTCGCGCATGGCGCAGCATCTCACCTAATATATGTAAGGTTCAAGGCTCATGAACATCATGCTATGATTTAAATGATCTTTTAATTAATTATGTGACACCTTATGATGCCTAAATATATTCTTATTGAAGCCAAAAATTTTAGCTCTCGACAAGAATGCCATTTTTCTATTGTATTATAATGATTCCATTATTGAAATATGGCCAAGTCTTATACAGGCATTTTTCCTTTTCATGGAGCAATTTAGAACTTCAAGATGTCAACGGGCTTAATTATTCTCAAGCATATATTGACAGTGAGTCCAATATCCCTTGATTAATTAATTAATTTGTTGCACCATTTTCAACAGGCATCTCTAATATTGCAGCTTTTAGTGTAGACAAAAGCATTGGCTTTTGCCGACACTAAAAGCCAAAGCCAAATTTATGCTAGAGTAAGGTAGGAATTAAACTGGTCAAGTATTACTAGTTTGGTATCTTAAAATAAGTTAACGAACAAGATTTCTTTTTTATATTAAAGACAATTTGGTATGCTATTAGAAATAATAATCATAGGGTCTATAATTTAGATATCGTATGAAGCAAAAAAATATACCGAGGAAATACTTCGCCTCAATTTGTAAAATATAAAATGGTATTATATAATACAGATTATATTGTTTGTCAAAATTATATTTGGCACTCTTTTAGCTTAGTCACAAAACTCAAGCCCAGTCGGCCGGAGTTGTAACCTTACACCAAATTGGCCTTAAGATTAGGTCTATACGGTTCAAAATTTTATGGAGGTAAAAATAAGATAAAGAAAGATAAGAATACACCGGTGAAAATTTTACGCCATCAAATATTAAACCACTAAAGAGAATATTTAAAACTTGAAATATATAAATATTTTATGAAAAATATTATAAAATATAAATAAACAATAAGAAAATAAAAAAAGAGAGAGTAGGTTGTGTTGCTGAGAAGAGAACGAAGAGCCAGCGCCACCGTTGCTGCTGCATCCCGGAGCCGGCAGTTCCTACATCGTGGAGTCCAGCCGCAAGTTCGCAGCTGCTTTGAAGCGTCACCGCGACACATTGCCCCTCGTAGCCGCTAAGAAGTCCAGCCGGAGCCCGTTACCTCTCGCTGCTGCTTGCCGCCATGCTACTGCTGTGGGCGTGATGAATTGCCGAGGAGATTGCTGGGTCATGCATGCTGTGAGGAGGAACGTCGTTGCTGCCACACCGGACTTTGAGAGTTGTTGTTAAGCTATGCCGTGAAGAAAGCGGGAGCCACCTTGCCGCAGCCGTGAAGGAAGTTGCCCTACCTTGCCGCCGGAGTTACATCGCCACCGAAGGCCTGCCGATCTGTTCCGCAGAAGAGAACCACAACCTTACTGCTTGGCCAAGAATATAGCAATGTTAATATGTGTAATTATATTAATGATATGTAGCCCATTGTCACACTCGGAATACTAAAGAAATCTCGGAATATTAATAAAGGTGGCTGTTAGTTGTTCCATGGAGATTGAAGGGTCTCAAAGCTTCTCGGAATATTAACAGAGGTGACTGTTAGTTGTTCCATGGAGATTGAAGGGTCTCAAAGCTTCTCTATAAATTGAGCTTTATTTGTCTCATTCTAAGAAGGCAAGACAAGCAGAAGAAAAGACAAGAAAAGAGAGATAGGAGAGATATAGAGATAAAAGAAGAGGGAAAAATATTCATGAGTTTATCTTATACGGAGTATTGAGAGAGAGTGAAATCTTGTAATCTCAATAGTATAGGGTGTGTGAGTAATCTTCTTGTACATCTCTATATATATTTGATGACTGTAATCTTTGGTTGAAGTAGTGAATTGTTCGTTGTTGCCCGTGGTTTTTGACTCTCGATTGAAGGAGGGTTTTCCACGTTAAATCTCTGCTCTTTTGTGGTTTTGTTTTATCTTATTTCTCAGGTCTTATTTTCCCATTACTTTTGTTCACTGTGGTTGATCTCCAATTTTGGGGATTTTTCTCAACAATTGGCGCCGTCTGTGGGAAGTTTGGGTCTCATTCAATCGGATCTTGATTTGAGTGGGAGTCATGGCGGACAGTTCCAAGACTGGGAAAATTGAGAAATTTGATGGAACAAATTATCAATGGTGGAGGATGCAGATTGAGGATCATCTATTCGAGAAGCAGCTACATCAACCGCTTGTAGGTACCAAGCCAGAAGCGATGTCAGCCGAGGAGTGGGCCTTATTGGATAGGCGAGCCTTAGCCATCGTCCGATTGTGTTTAACACAGTCGGTGGCGTTTAATGTCTCCAAACAGACGACTGTCAAAGGGTTGATGGAGGCATTAGCTGGTGTTTATGAGAAGTCATCAGCCTCTAACAGGTTATTTTTGTTGAGGAAGATTGTCTCTTTAAAGATGCCCGAAGGTAAATCTATTGCTAATCATTTGAATGATTTCAATAAAATTTGGGCACAACTTGAATTCGTGGAGTTGACTTTTAGTGAAGATATTAAATCTTTAATGTTCATGTGTTCTTTGCCGGAGAGTTGGGATACGGTAATTACATCTATAAGTAATGCATCAAAAGAAAAACTAAAGTTTGATGAAGTGCTAGGTGCAATCTTGAATCAGGAGATGATGAAGAGAAGCATGGTAGATAGCACACCGTCCATCTCGGGCACAGCTTTGTCGGTGGACAAAAGCAAGGGCAAAGAAAGAGGAAGAAGTCAAAGTAGAGGTCCTAAGAACCGAGGGCGCTCTAAATCCAAAGGAAAATTCAAGGGTAAGCCTACTTGTTGGTTTTGTGACAAGGAAGGACATTTAAAGAAGGATTGTCCCGAGCGAGTCAAGAATGTAGCTAATGTTGTTGATGGTCATGAAGAGAAATTTTGTTTATTTGCTCATGTTGATTACAACATAGATACATGGTATATTGATTCAGGTGCTTCATTTCATTGTACTTCTCACAAAGAATGGTTTTGTGATTTTGTCAAGAGTGATTGTGGATATGTAACAATTGGCAATGGTCAGAAGTGCAAAATTGAAGGTAAAGGAGTAATTCATTTGAAGATGCATGATGAAGGTAAACTTATTCTCAAGGAGGTCAGGTATATACCTGAATTAAAGAAAAATCTTATATCTGTTAACAAGTTGGACCAAGAGGGCTATAGGATCACATTCGAAAACAATCAGTGGAAGATCAGCAAAGGAGCATTGGTGGTGATCAAGGGGAAGGTGGTGGGTACACTTTACCCATTGTCTACCAAGGTAGATCAGTTTGTTTCTTTGGCAGCTGAGAAGAATGACATAACAACGTTATGACATAGAAGGCTTGGTCACTTGAGCGAGAGTGGGATGAGGATCTTACATTCCAAGAAGGTTTTGACAGGTATAATTGATTCTAACTTTGGTTTTTGTGAAGACTGTGTTTTAGGTAAACAGAAACGGGTCAGCTTTACAAAGGGTGGGCGAGAGATGAAATCCAAAAGGTTGGAGTTGGTTCATACGGATGTTTGGGGACCAGCCCATGATATATCTTTTGGAGGTAATCTCTATTTTGTTACCTTCATTGATGATTTTAGTAGGAAGACGTGGATCTACACTATTAAGAAAAAATCAGATGTCTTTAACATTTTCAAGATGTGGAAAGCCCGAGTTGAGAATGAAACAGGTTTAAGACTGAAATGTCTTCTGTCGGATAATGGTGGAGAATATTGCAATAAGGTGTTTGACTCTTATTGTGAACAACAGGGAATTAGAAGGATCAAGACAGTGCCAAGGACACCACAACAGAATGGGGTGGCAGAGAGAATGAACAGGACCATCCTAGAGCGAGCGAGAAGTATGAGGGTTCATGTTGGACTCCCTTTGCATCTTTGGGGTGCCATAGTGGATACAGCTGTCTATCTAATAAACCGAAGTCCATCAAGCGCCTTAGATGGAAAAATACCGGAAGAGGTATGGTCTAGTAAGAAAGTTGACTACTCTTTTCTTAAAGTCTTTGGTTGTATTGCATATACACATGTTGACAGGGAATCAAGAAAGAAGCTTGATACAAAGTCCCGCAAATGTGTATTTCTTGGATATGGAGGTGATGAGTATGGTTACCGGATGTGGGATTTCGAGAACAACAAGGTGTTTCGAAGTCGGGATGTTGTATTCAATGAAGAGTGCATGTACAAAGACATGAAAGAAGAAAAGAATGAGGAGTCAAAAGAAAAAGAATATATGGAGCTTGATGAGATAGATGAAGAGATGCCAAGTGCTGAAAATCAAGGATTTGTTCCAAGTGATGAGGAACAATTATCTTCTGAAGAGACCGAACAAGAAGGTGAGTCACAGGCTAATCAACCAAATGATGATGAATCAGATTCTGAATATTCTGATGCACAAGTTGAAATTGATGACTCAGAGCCACCACAAGAGATAGTTGTTGCTCCTGAACCAAGGAGGAGCACAAGGGTTAGAAAGCCTACTCAGAAATTAAATTTAATTGTACAACATGTTTTGTATACTGATGCAGGAGAACCAGAGTCCTATGATGAAGCCATGAGTGACAAAGCTCATCTTAAGTGGGAGTTGGCCATGAAGGATGAGATGTCATCGTTGGAGAAGAATCATACATGGGAGTTGGTGAAGTTGCCACCAAAAAGGAGGGTTCTACAAAACAAGTGGATCTATCGGGTCAAGTCTGAAGCCGGTGGTGTACAAAGGTATAAGGCAAGACTTGTAGTGAAAGGTTTTGGTCAAAAAGAAGGGATTGATTTTCATGATATATTTGCACCTGTTGTAAAAATGACTTCTATTAGAATTATTTTGAGTATTGTGGTTGTAAAGGGGTTGTATTTAGAGCAGCTTGATGTAAATACAGCTTTCCTTCATGGTGATTTGGAGGAGGAGATCTATATGGAACAACCAAAAGGATTTGAAGTCAAAGGTAAAGAAAATATGGTGTGCAAATTGAAGAGGAGTCTATATGGACTCAAACAAGCACCAAGACAGTGGTATTTAAAATTTGACAAGTTTATGTTGGATAATGGATTTGCTAGGAGCAATTCGGACCACTGTGTATATCTACAAAAGTTTAATGATGGGGATTACATTATTTTAACTTTGTATGTAGATGACATGCTTGTTGCAGGGACTTGTATGGAGAAAATTGTTAGTCTCAAGATGAGGTTAGCCAAGAGTTTTTCCATGAAGGATTTGGGTGAAGCAAAACAACTTCTTGGGATGCAAATTACCCGAGACAAGAAGAACAAGAAGTTGTGGTTATCTCAAGAAGGGTATGTGAAGAAAGTTATTGAGAGATTCAACATGAATGAATCCAAGCCGGTGACTACTACTTTGGGTAGTTTCCAATTGTCCAAAGAACAAGGTGCTAAGAGTGAGGAGGATAAAGCTCACATGAAAAAGGTGCCTTATGCTTCAGCTATTGGAAGTCTTATGTATGCTATGGTGAGTACAAGACCAGATATTGCACATGCAGTGGGAGTAGTGAGCAGATTCATGATGAACCCAGGAAAAGAACACTGGGAGGCAGTAAAATGGATTTTCGAGGTACTTGAAAGGAACTTCTAATTACTGTTTGTGTTTTGGGGGTGATAATATTGATGTGCAAGGTTATGTGGACTCGGACCATGCTGGAAATAGAGACAATGGCAGGAGTACATCCAGATACATCTTTACAGTTGGTAGAACCACGGTGAGTTGGGTTTCCAAATTGCAAAAGATAGTTGCTCTGTCTTCAACTGAGGCTAAATATGTGGTTGCTACAGAAGCTAGCAAGGAATATATTTGGATTAAAACTTTAATGAATGAGTTAGGTTTTAATGGGGTTGATTGCAGGTTGTACAGTGATAGTCAAAGTGCAATCCATTTAGCCAAGAACTCGGCATTTCATTCTAGGACCAAACATATTCGGTTAAGGTATCATTTTATCAGATCTTTGTTAGAAGAACGTAAATTGAAGTTGGAGAAGATAGATGGAAAAAATAATCCGGCGGATATGTTGACTAAACCGGTGGATGGAAAAAAGTTGAGTTTTTGCTCAACTTTGGTGAACTTGCACTAACATGCAGGTGGACTCATGCAACGAACAAGTGGAGGAAGAGTTTGGACTGGTGTGTTCCAATCGGACTCCAAGTGGGAGATTGTTAATATGTGTAATCGTATTAATGATATGTAGCACATTGTCACACTCGGAATACTAAAGAAATCTCGGAATATTAACAGAAGTGGCTGTTAGTTGTTCCATGGAGATTGAAGGGTCTCAAAGCTTCTCAGAATATTAACAGAGGTGACTAGTTAGTAGTTCCATGGAGATTGAAGGGTCTCAAAGCTTCTCTATAAATTGAGCTTTATTTATCTCATTCTAAGAAGGCAAGACAAGCAGAAGAAAAGATAAGAAAAAGAGAGATAGAGAGAGATATAGAGATAAAAGAAGAGGGAAAAATATTCATGAGTTTATCTTATACGGAGTATTGAGAGAGAGTGAAATCTTATAATCTCAATAGTATAGGGTGTGTGAGTAATCTTCTTCTACATATCTATATATATTTGATGACTGTAATCTTTGGTTGAAGTAGTGAATTGTTCGTTGTTGCTTATAGTTTTTGACTTTCTTTTGTTATTTTATTTTATCATATTTTTCAGGTCTTATTTTTCCATTATTTTGTTCGCGGTGGTTGATCTTAAATTTTGGGAATTTTTCAAGTAAGCCAGAGTTGTACCACTGCCATGGACGCCGAAACATGCCTGCTGCGTGCTGCCTCGAAGCCTTATTGCTGTGCCTGGTCGGAGCCACCTTTCCGCCACGGACCAAGCTTGCCACGTTTCCACCGCAGTTACCAAGCCAGAGCTTTGCCTTGACATCGTCTTGTGGCCTTGTCGCTGTGAAGAAGAGGACGTTCATCCTCACCTCGATGCTCTATCTTTGCTGAAAGTTGAATATCCTTTTTGCCGTCCCACCGTCGTATCTTTGCTGCCTCGTCAGAGCCCCTCCACCTGTTGCCTAACTGCTACCAGAGCACTACCAAGGAGGACTCTTGTTGGAGCCGGAGCCCAGCCGAGGACCCACTGCTGTGCTGCCCCGACGACGAGAGGAGGAGACGTCGTGCTGCCTAGTTGCTGCTTTGGAGTGCGACCATTGCGGAGCCGTACCGAAGAAGAGGAAACGAGAAGCACTCCAGCCGCCGCCGTGAAGCTGATCGCTTTTCAGAGGAGGGTAGCTGCCGGAGATTTGGTGCTGTCCGTTTCGAGGAAAACTATCACCACCGGGAATCACCTTGAACAGCTGTCCAGCCTGTTGCTCGCTGCCTTGGAGTCACGAAGTCTCACCTTTGCACCGCTTGCCGAGAAGAGCCGTTGCCGTTGAGACGAACTGAAGTCTCAACACCTTTCCGAAATATTGCTGCTTGGCTGAGGAAAGCTTTACTGGAGTTGAAGATCACTGCCTTGTCGTCGTGGTCTGTGGAGCCCGTCGTCCTGCCCTCACACATAGCTGGCACCGAGGAGCTGCTTGGAGCCGAGAAGAATGAAGCTCTGCCACCACCTTGCTGCTGAGTGGCCGGAAAAGCGAGATCCTTCCCAGTTGCCGAGAAGTTACAGAAGAAGGGCTGCTGCTGCGATCAGGGCCACCGCCACCTGGCTCCCGTTTTCGGGAGACTAGTTGCCACCACTAGCCACCAAAGTCCTGACCACCAGCTTGTCCTCACCGTCCCCCACTGGAGTTCCACGCCAAGATCAGATTTGTCACTGCTAGTTTTGCCCCCGTCGTGAAAGTGGCCGAAGGCTTGTCTTTGCTGTTCAACATCAAATTCTTACATTTCTGCAGCCTCATCAAGTCCACGTGGTTACCAATCCACGCCGAACTCCCTTGCCGTTGCCCCGCCAAGGAGGGGAGTCTAATTCATGTTGCTGACTTGCTAGGGAAAGAAGGGGTTGTTGCAGCTGTCATGGAGTCTCGCTTGCCGTAGTCGGTTCATGCGAATGAGAACCGTCGGAACCACGCCCCATAGCCGGAGTCTTGTTGCTGCCTCGTCGCTGTTGACGTGAAGATTTCGCCGAGATGCTGTTGTGGCATGCTTTGAAGGCTCACCACCCATATCCTTGCCGGGTATCGTTATCAAGTGTAGAAAGCCGTAGCACATCATTGGAGTTTGGCTTTGCTCCTCCAAGGAGAGGAGCTAGGGCTTCCTTGTTGCTGTTTAGAATTCCCTAGTTGCTGCGTTGCCAGAGTGACCACAAGCTGAACAAAAGGAGGAAAGCTCTGGCCAACTACAGCCTCGCCTCGCCTTACTGCTATCTTCCTCAGAAGGAGCCCTTGCCGAAGCTTGAAGACGAGTTGATGGAGTCTCACAAGCAAGCGCCGCCGGCAAAAGGAAGGAGAAGAAGAACGTATGCTGGAGACTAAATGGGTAGGGGACCATTACTGGCTTGACTATTTTGGTGTTGTCAGATCCGATTAGATTTTGACCGCCTCCGCGACCTTGACGGTGACAAAGACCAGCTGCCCACGCCCAACTATCGAGCCCAATTCCAGCTGGTGTCATTCAGGCCCAGATTTGTGCTGCACACCGTTCGCCACTAGCATCCTGTGCGCCCAGAAAATTTTAGAACATTGTGTAGGCCACCCGGCTTGGTCTATAATTTATTTATTTTAAACTAACGCACCATGCTTGGTCGATTATTACTCTGAAAAATAATTTAAAGGTCTTACCAACCTCAGAGCATAGATGAAAGTTTCTAACCCATCATTTTTGGATGCTGTGGACATATTGGCAATGTTATTTTGAAGATTTAAAATAAGAAAAGGATTAGCTAGGGTATTGGAGTTGAAGCTATCAAATGGGAAATCAAATAAAAAATAACAAAAAATTTATTCGTTTGTGCAAAGTGTAAATTTGTGGTTATCAAGTTACTGTGATATAATTTAAGGATTTCAGTTGAACTTTAAAGAACTAAATAAAAAATCTTGTGTGCTATTTCTTATTTGTGGTACTTTTATCATAGGATTTTTCTGTGCGGTAAAGGTCCTACTGAAACGTCTACTTTGTAGCGAACAATAATTGCGGGGCAAAATCTCCACCCTAACACATATCGTCTTGCGTACAACAATAATTTTGACATACATGTACACACCCCTTATTTTTATATGTTCGGACATACCAATACTGATCAGGCATCTTTGTTTATTTTACAAATTAAAAATCAAACTGTATTTATTTATATGAACACCTTCAATCAAAATCCTCGCCTCAATTTTTAAATTCAGGCAAAACACATTAGGAGAGAACACCCCTTATGTTTACACATTCGGACATACCCATATTGATCAGGCATCTTTGTTTATATTACAACTTAAAAATCAAACTGTATTTATTTATATGAACACCTTAAATCAGAATCCTCGCTCTAATTTTTCAATTCAGGCAAGACACACTAGGAGAGACATCTCTGGCTGTTCCATGAGCATTGAGGCAATAAGACATAGCGTTTTTTCCATTTGCTGTAATTTGAACATCGTCAATTGTGATATCAGTGCAAGTAACTGTTTTACTGCAAGCAAGGTTGATTGGCTCATCTTGTGTGCTAGATCTAGGGGTGGGCATCGGACGGACAAATGTCGGACAAATTATTGTCCGCGTCCGTCCGAAATTTTTCGGACAAAACTTGTCCGACCGAATTAATGTCCGACTTGTCCGTCGGGCCCGGACAACGTCCGTGGACGGTCTGAAATTATACCCTAATTATTAACCCTAACCCTACTTACCAATATAATCCTCCTCCGCCGCCGCTACCCGCCGCCGCCGTCACCGCCACCGCCACCCTCCCCTGCAGCCCTCTTCCCCGCCCTCCCCCGGTCCGCCCTCCCCCGACCTCCGCCGCCCTCCCCCGCCTCCTCCTGCCTCCTCCCGCCCTCGCCCGCCCTCCGCCGCCCTCCCCGCCTCCGCCGCCCTCCCCTTTCCTCCTGTCGCCGCCCTACCCCGACCTCGGCCACCGCCTCTACTCCGCCACCGCCTACCTCCGCTGCCCTGCCTCCGCCACCTGCCTTTGCCACCGCCTGCCTCTGCCGGACCGTCGCCCTCTGCCTCTGCCAGACTGCCGCTCTTTACCGCCGTGTTGATTATTTTATATTTTAAAAATACTTATAAGGTTAATAATTATTAAGTTAGTCATTATTTATAATTAAATATAATGCAAAACAAAATTATAACGACGAAACTGAGTAGTGTTTGAATTATAAAAATTTGTGTAATTATTTGGTGAAGGAAACTTGCATCTTGAAGGGAATAAATATTAAATACAAATTGATATATTTTTTTGAGAGATGGATCATATAAATTTTTTACTAAATGTAAATGAGTAAAGTGGAGGTTGAAAAGATAAAAAAAAGTTGATTGCTAAAGGAGTAGAATTTATAGATGGTTCATTATCAAAAAAGAGGAAAATGACATCCAATATATGTGCCTATTTTGATAAAAAATATGAAAAAAATTGAACATCTGTTATTTGTCATTACTGTGAAAAAAAGTTGAGGGAGCAGGAAACTAAGGAACTGCTTATTTATGGAGGCATGTTGAAAAGAAATGTCATAATTTCAAAATAAAGAGGATAAAAAACATAAGTGATGATATTGGGCAACAAATTTTCAAGATGAAAGTGAAAAAAGATGGAGAAAATAAAATAAAAGTTTGGAAATTTGATTAAGGAAGAAGAAGATTATAGTTAGCCGAAACAATTATCTTACATTAGTATTTACTTTCAATTGTGAAACATGAAGGATTTAGAAGGTGAGTTAGTAACTTGCAACTACAATTTGTGATAGTTTTTAGGAGAACAATTACGTGAGATTTTCTTTGAATTTATAAAAAAGAGAAAAAAATGTGTAACTTGTAACCACAATTTTATTGTATATTATATTTTGTAATTTTCATAAAATATAATATTAGCATTAAAAATGTTAAATACATTATTTTATTGATATAAAATATCGGACATTCGGTCGGTCATTCGGTCGGATAAAAAAATGTCCATGTTTGGTTTGTTTTAATTCGGTCAAATTCGGTCGATTATATTCGGTCGGACATGCTTCGGACGTCGGTCGGACACGGACATTCGGACGTCCATGCCCACCCCTAGCTAGATCCACGAATGTCGATGAATTTTACACCACTAATTTGTACACCCGAATCCTGCAAATTCACAAAATATAAAGGAAACCCATCTCAGTTATCGTCCTTTGTTTTAACCACATCATAGTTTTTTCTTCGAATGATAAACACACTTATTTAATATCACGGATGCCCAAAATAGTTCATCCAGCTCCTAAAAATACAAATAATATTGTACCTTAATTCCACAGTTAAGTTTTCCATTGCAGTAGTATTGATCAACGACTATGGGATGATCCACGGCGTCCATTGTGAGATGTTGGAATATGATATTCTTCACATAGCTAGACCCTCCCTAGGTTTCATTTGTCATTGTTAGTCATTCAATTTGTGGTTGAATATTTATCAAACTTTTACTTCAGTAAAATACTATATATAATAATATCGTTACATGCCATGTCTTGATTCGTGCTCCATTTTGAGTTCTCTTAAACCACGAGTGGGAAACCGTTACATCAGATACTGCTGACTTGGAATTATCTTCTCCTAAGCTTCCAATGCTGCAGAACAACATCAAAATCTACATTCAAGGGCCTTTGTCCACATTTTGTCTGTGTCTAAAACTTATAATTACTTCTATATATATATGTATATAATCATTTGATTTGTTAAATATTTATAACAAAGTAAAAAGTGAATAACGAATGATTACCTTATGCCATGACCAGGACCACACGTGACATCGCTAATATTAACATTACTTGTTCCGGTTCCGACAGACACACAATCATCCCCTGCAAAAAATCATATTAGTATTAGCTCAAACACTACTGTTTTTATTCATGTTTTCAGGAACCAACGTTCTTTTGACAAGGGAAAAATTATCACATCTAATTTTTGTTTGGTAAGGCGAAAGTATGAGATGAACTTGGATCGAACAAAAAAAGTGTTGCCTCTCTTTCCATTTGTTGAAAGCTAAAAAAATCCGTTAAGTTTGTGTAGGTAATAATCACCAGTGGCAATATTACAATTTGTAATTCGTACGTGTTGGGACCTTTGGAGATGAATTCCATCCGTATTAGGACTGTTCCCGGGTGCTGTTATAGACACTTGAGATATGCTAACATCTTGGGAATCTAATATGCCCAAGTGCAAATTTGGAGGATTCATAAACTTCATACCCGTCGTCTTTCCATTCTTTAAGCAATAACTAATTTTGCATATCATTACATCAAATTATGCAAAATCAAAAGTCAGTAAATGTTTGTATGGATTGCAGACATCAGATTATATATAGAGGATGGATAATTAAGGTCCCTACTTGGGTATCATCGATGGTAACCGATCGAGCAGAGCACAAAGTAGAGAGGAGCAAAGGAGCAAGTAGAGTTGGTAGCAGCTCCTGCATGAAAGCATTGACAAGGCATTACATACTTATATACATATATGTATACAATGTAACAATAATGTAACAAGAAATCAAGTTGTTTAAAATCGACGAAGAGCAAGCATGCATTGTGAAAACATAAATGGAGCTTAATTTAAGAGTGAGGAACGTACAAGGCTGATCATGTTCTTCATCAACTTATTGAATTGGGAGAGTTGATCTGGAGAGGCCATGAATCGAAATAAACTGGTTGAAGGTTGAAAATACAGAGGAGAAGCGTGATGTATTTATAGACCAGAATTAAGATGCATGCTAGCTAGACTAATGTGTATTGTCAGTTGAAAGATGACTTGGCCATCTTGCAATTCATTTTACTTGAACGTCACCAATGTATATATGCGTGTCCAATGCAAGCCACTGGAATATGAAAGGTTGGCTTAGACTAATGCGCACTGTATATTCAGAGCACTTGTTTCTTGCGTGTATATCGTAACTTCTAAGTAATTATAACTTGATTAGGAGATTCCGACCAAATTATATTTGATAACGGAAAAGACCTGAACTTAACTAACACGGAATATATATGTAAACATAATTGCCAAACTGAGGTACAATTGACTGTGGACAGGTAAAACTAATGTGTCCGTCGAAATAAGATTAATGTTCTACGAACTGAAAATCTCATCCAATATTGTTGAGGCCCATGGGAAGGAATATGCCCTAAACACCAAAAACTAATTATTCATGTGACACATAAACCTTATAAATCATTTGATTGCACGCAAGAGATTTGGATAATCAATAATTCAATTCAATATAAATTTCGGCAGAAGCTATTTGTCACAGTAGTTTTCAGTTGCACATATCTAACCCACCGGATGTAAGCACTTCTGCAAGATTAGGCAAAAAAAATGATAATTAAGTACTTGTGTTGAAAATATTGGGAACATAAAGGATACAGGACACATGCAAGCATATCTGGGCTCATCCCATGGTTTGGCAGGTCGAGGGGGGAAAGCTGGCAACGTGTTTTGACTTTTGAGTGATATATATTTGGTCAATTTAATTTCAGCGAAGTTGTATTTACACATACATTATAGACCACAATCGTAACATAGGGGCGTCTCAATTCATAGTGGTCCTCAAATTTCACATGGCATTTCTCGATTCAGCTTTGAACAAACCTAGTAGCTTCAGAAGTAACTCCTTCGTATAGACCACAATCAAAGAATACAGAGTACTTATGAGCAATTTCAAGTTCTTGTAGAGTAAAGCTTGCTGAAAGGAATGACTTCCATTCCCTCGATTTCCCTTTGTGACAGAGGCCATGTAAAAGGGACACAAAGGAGATAGAATCTGGCGAGCAACCCTTTCCAATCATCTTGTCTTGAAGCTGAAAAGCAGATTCAAGCATTCCATTTTGCAAAGACAAAATATGATTGCATTGTAGGCTGCATTTCGAAAATCCCATTCATCTTGTAGCAGTCTCTTGCATTTCGAAAATCCCATTCTATTTGGTCAAAAATTTTAATAGCTTCTTCTAAATTGTTTTGTTTGACAAATCCATCAATTATTGTTGTAAAGGTAAATTCATCAGGACGTTTCTTCTCCTTTATCAATCCATCGAGATAGGAAATTGCGTCATCTATCATCACAAGCTTACAATAGCCATTGATGATATGCAAGCATAGTTGTGGCCTTCAAAGATTCTCCTTTCCTACAATATCCACGAATAAATATAAGTAAGCTTGTTTGGCTCCAATCCTCTTTCTATCACTTCACGGAGGAGCACATCAGCTTCATCCAATCTTCCCGCTCGACAAAAATTAGCTATCAAAGTATTGTATGTGATAATATCAGGCTTGCAGCTACTACCATCCATACTTCGCAGAATAGCCATTGCCTCATCTGATGAGCCATGTCTACATTTTGCATCAATGAGAGTATTATAAATAAATTCATTCAAAACCATTCCCCTATGTTTCATATCAGCAATAAGCCTATCAACCACCTCAAAACTCCCCACTGCGCACAATCCCTTGATGATAGTACCATAAGAAGCTAATGTGGGAAGAAACCCCTCCAACTTCATCTTATTAAACAGAACATCCGCTTTTTGGACGTCTCCTGCTTTGCAATAACCATCCATGAGCATGTTATAGAAGATTACATTAGGCACGCATCCTCGTCCCCAACAATCTTCAATGATCATTCGCCCTTCCTCAACCTGACCTTCTTTGCAATATCCTCTAACCAATATACATGTCGTATAATTATCACCTTGTTCTCGTTCGCGCATTTCGTCATACGCCTGCCTTGCGGCCCCAATCTGCCGGCGTTTCACGAGAGCATTGAGCAAAGCATTGCAGCTGAAGGTACCGGGCACATCCTTGAGCTCTTTCTTCCCCAATTCGTACAAATCAAGCGTCTTTTCCACCAGGCTGGCGTCGGAGAACGCCCTCACAACAACCTCCCAAGCCTCCTTCGTTGGAAAGACTCCGGTTTCGGCCATCCTCGCCCACACCCGCTCAAACTTGGCAAGGGGTCGATTAATTTCAATGATGTGTACGTATACATGGTCGAAATAAGTAATATAATAATAAATTTAAGTATCGTTCCATAGAGAAATGAATTTTCTTAAATTAATTACAACAAATGATATTAAGAACAAAACAAAAATAATCAACTTAACTAAATTTAAGTAATAACTTTAAATTAAAAAAAGTTATAAGGATAAAATTCGTTTTAAAGTCAAATTTCCTTTAACATGAATTTAATATTCATCAAATCTTACTTTTATCTTTTGTTCCCTCGGATTGTCGATATAGGATAATTATATGATATGGTGGCTCCCGCTCCTTTATAGTTCTATTATTTTGCCTTAATTTTTACTTTCTAGTGATAATTGTTTAAATAACAAAATAATGTATTAAGATTTGTCTTACAATTGAATACGGTATTGTGTATCTTTCGACCATAACGACAAACAAGTTAAAAGACTCGTCGTATGATGAATTATCAATGACTAATCTAATTAATTTCTCCCGAAATCTAATTAAATTTTATGATCTAAGAAATAAGCGATCA
The DNA here is from genome assembly GCA_033002965.1 of Piper betle. Taxonomy (NCBI): domain Eukaryota; kingdom Viridiplantae; phylum Streptophyta; class Magnoliopsida; order Piperales; family Piperaceae; genus Piper; species Piper betle. The sequence goes on from JAURVB010014855.1 coordinate 17,318, forward strand.
ATCTATTTTTAGCATTAAAAATATGATAATTCAAACAATCCGATTGAATAAAAGAGTAAGAGGTTGAAAAGAATTCAATTAAACCATGTCAAGTTTCATTCTTCTGTAGAACGAAATAAAAAACTACTCTATAATAAAAATAGAAAACAATATAAAGAAGAAACTAATTTTAATTATGAAAGGGAAAGAAATTATAAAAACTAAAAATATTTCTTTAACTAAACTCTTAAGCCAAGAGTTGAGATATATCAAATAACAAATGACCACCCATTTATATAGAAGATGAGATAAAAGAATTTGAGGAGGGATTCCACAACTCGATGTAGTCTAATTGATTTTGATGTCCGAGGAAGTTTCCAACTCCCCGACAATGGCGCCAAAGCTATGTATAGCCATCATCATCGAGCTTTGCCAACACCAAAAATTCTAGCCATCAATGAGTGGGGTTCAATGCTATGACCAACAAACCCTAATCTTAATTTGTTTTATGTTTTTCTGCATTAAAACCCCAAAATTAAGCATATGTCATAAAATATTAATTAACTATAATATAACGAGAAATATCACCTAATCAATAATGTTTAGACCCGGAAAATACAAATTCATATTAATAATATAGGTAAATATTATATACTTTTAAATACTTAACACACCCCCAAACTTAAACTAAACATTATCCTCAATGTTGAAAAAATAAAAATAAAAATAAAAATAAAGAAATGAAAGAGAACTCCCTTATATTAATTAGTCGGTGGATGATTATCATGAATAACTAAATTTGTACTTGACCCATTCTTGGGTTGCCTGCCAATAAGCTCTTGGTTTAACTTTTGCAGCCAGACGGCTGTTCCTCATTCTTTATTTAATGTGATGGTGGACTTTCAAAGTTACTCCCCTTTAAAGTAGTGTTTCAGTCTACATCCATTGACTTTAAATGATCGATCCCCTTGTTCAGTATTAATTTCAATTGCACCGTGTAGAAAAACTGTTTGCACTATGTAAGGACCAGACCATCTTGATTTTAATTTTCCTTTGCAAATATTCAATCTTGAGTCATATAACAATACCTTTGTTTTGGAGAAAATAGTTTGGAAGCAATTCTTTGATCATGGCATGCTTTGGATTTTTTTATAGATCTAGGCATTTTCATAAGAAGCTCTCCTAATTTCTTTTATTCAATAAGTTGTTGTAGTCTCATTTTTTCACATGCTTCAAAGTCAAAATTTAATTCCTTAATGACCCAAAAAACTTTACGTTCTAATTCTAGGGGAAGATGACAAGCCTTTCCAAACACTAATCGATAAGGGGACATGCCAATAGGTGTCTTGAAGCTGTTCTTATAAGCCTATAAAGCATCATCTAACCGAATAGACCAATCCTTTCTATTACCTTTTACTACCTTCTCTAGAATTTTAAGACTCTCTCGATTGGATACTTTAGCCTGACCGTTAGTTTGTGGATGGTAAGCGGTGGCAACCTTATGTTTCACTCCATACCTACCATTAGCCAATAAAGCTTCAAATTGCCTATTGCAAAAATGAGACCCTCCATCACTAATGATTGCCCGAGATGTACCAAATCTAGTAAATATAGTCTTCTTTAAAAACTTAACCACCACCTTGGCATCATTCCAAGGAAAAGCTACTGTTTCAACCCAATGAGAAACATAATTGACAGCTAAAAAATATAAGTATTAGAGTTTGATGGAGGAAAAAGACTTATAAAATCTATACCCCATACATTAAATAATTCCACTTCAAGAATAGAGTTGAGAGGCATTTTATTTTTCCTTGACAGATTTCCAGCCCCTTGACAATGATCACATCTCTCAACAAAATATCTTGCATCTTTAAATAGTGTAGGCCAAAATAATCCCGATTGGAGAACTTTCATCGTTGTCCTAGTACTTCCAAAGTGCCTGCCATAATCTTTTGTGTGACAATGATGAAGTATGGACTCCATTTCATCTTCTGGTACACATCTTCTTATCATTCCATCAGCACATTACTTGAAGAGAAGAGGGTCATCCCAAAAATATGACTTAACTTCATGAAGAAATCGTTTCTTTTGTTGAAAGTTCAAGTCTGGTGGCATCTTCCCACTTACCAAATAATTCACTATATCAGCAAACCATGGGACAACACTACTTTCAATGGCCAATATATTTTCATCAGGGAAGATCTCATTCACAGGTGGATCATCCTTAACGTTGTGTGTTGTGCTCAACCACGAAAGGTGGTCCATTACAACATTATCGCTTCCTTTCCTGTCCTTAAATCTCAACATCAAATTCCTGCAATAAAAGAACCCAAAAGATTAGTCAAGGTTTTAGAGAAGAATGATCAGTATATATAATAACCATTGAGCTTAGCAAATATGACCTAAACTTATCAACAATATGCACTACTGCTAACAACTCTTTTTAGTTGTAGTATAATTACGTTGTGTATCATTCAATGTCTTACTAATGCAGTGAATAATGTAAAAAATTGTGCCTTTTCTTTGGCATAATACAATACCTATTGCATGGTCACTTACATCACACATTAATTCAAAAGGTCGTGACCAATCCGGTGCAATCACAATGGGAGCTGAAATCAATTTTTGTTTCAAAGTCTCAAAAGCTTTCAAATATGCATCATCAAAATAAAAATTTGTATTTTTTTCAAGAAAAGCACATAAAGGTTTTGAGATCTGCGAAAAATCTTTTATAAACCGTTTGTAGAATCCCACATGTCCTAGAAAACTACTAAGTTCTTTCATTGATGTAGGAGGTGGGAGCTTCTCTATAGCTACAACTTTTGCCTTGTCTACTTCAAGTCCTTGGCATGAAGTTTTATGTCCCAAAATTATTCTTTCATGTACCATAAAATGACATTTTTCCCAATTAAGAACAAGATTAGTGTCTTGACAACGTTTAAGAATGCAAGATAAATTGGATAAACAATCATAAAAAATCTCTCTAAAAACAGTAAAGTCATCCATAAATATTTCTAGGCCATGTTCAATTATATCAGTAAAGATGGCCATCATGCATCTCTAAAATGTAGCGGGAGCGTTATACAAGCCAAAGGGCATTCTCTGAAAAGCAAAAGTGCCATAATGATAAGTGAACGCCGTCTTCTCTTGATCCTTGGGTGCAATGGTAATCTGATTGTAACCTGAATATCCATCAAGAAAACAAAAATAAGTATTCTCAGCTAAACTATCAAGCATTTGATCCATAAAAGGAAGAGGAAACTGATCTTTTTTTGTAGCCTTATTGAGCTTCCTATAGTCCATACACACACGCCATCCCATGATGGTTCTTGTAAAAATCAGTTCATGTCTTTAATTCTTTACCACAGTTATACCTCCTTTCTTTGGTACACATTGTACTAGACTTACCCAAGTATTATCAGCAATGAGATATATCACTCTGGCATCCAACCACTTAATAATTTCCTTCTTGACCACCTCTTTCATATTGGGGTTGAGTCGTCGTTGGTGCTCTACAGTTGGACTGCATCCATCCACTAAATTGATCCTATGCATACAAAAGGATGGATCGATCCCTTTTATGTCTGCTATAGTCCAAGCAATAGCTGACTTATGATCCTTTAGTATTCTAATTAACTTCTCTTCCTACAAGATAGTTAGCTCTAAAGAAATAATAACAGGAAGAGTGTCATTAGGCCCTAATAAAGTATACTTGAGATGTTTTGGAAGTTGCTTTAGCTCCAAAATAGGTGGTACTTCCAATGATGGCAGTAATCTGTGGAATGATAGATCTAAGGTTTCCACAACTTTGAATCTCCTAGGCAAGATTTGTTGTAAATCTAATACTTTAATAATCTCTTCCACATCAGTATCATGTTCACAAAGAGAATTTATAGCCTTATGTAATGAATCACTCAACTGGTCCCCTTTGTACATTATTTTATTGAATTGTTCATTTTTAGAATAATCATATGTTTCATCTGGGCAATTCATGGATTTAAAGATGTTATATGTGACACAATCGTTGTTTACCCTAAGTGTAAGTTTTCCAGTAGTTACGTCTATCAGTGTTCTTTTAGTTACTTAAAAACCTCTCCCAACAATGAGTGGCATATCGCCATTCTTTCCTTCTATTTCAAGCACCACAAAATCTGTAGGAAAGATACACTTGTCAACCTTTATTAAAACATCTTCAATAACTCCTTTAGAATATACCAATGACTGGTCAGCCAACTGGAGTGTGATGTTGGTAGGATCAATATCCTGGATTCCTAACCTTTTGAAAATAGAAAAAGCATAAGATTAACGCTAGAACCTAAGTCACATAAAGTATTACAATGAATATTTCCTCCAATTGAGTATGAAATCACAAATTTGCCCGGGTCTTTCATCTTAGGAGGTAGTTTTTTTAAGGACAACACTACATTCCTCTGTCATTGCCACAACTTCATTGTCATATACTCTCATTTTCTTTGCTAAAATATCCTTCAAGTATTTTATATAACTAGGCATCTGTTCAAGTGTTTCAGTGAAAGGTATTTTAATTTGTAAATTCTTAAATATATCAAGAAATTTTTGAAATATTTTTCATCCCTTTGTTTCCTCAATCTAGGAGGAAATAGTACCTTTTCTTCGACCTCTTCTATATGTACCTCATCTTTCTCTTTCCCTTTTCTTTCGAGTAAGCTAACCAATGTAGAATGTCCTTGTCTACACCATTCACACCTTGGCTCGACAGCCTTAACATATCCCTGCATATTAATATTTTTAACTTGATTAGCTAAAGCACTAACCTGAGCAGATAAAGCAGTAAGTACATCTAATTCTAAAACTTCGGTAATCCTCCTTGGGTTCCTTTCTTGTGTTTCATGGTGGTTGCTAGGAACCATTAATTCTAGCTGTAACACCCCGTTTCGGCTCACCCGTGAACCGACCCGGAAATGTCACCGGCGACCGAACCGTTCACTAATCTACTGGGTTCGGTTAAGCCGACCCGGATCGGCCCTCGGCGTCTCAAGATGGAGATGCAAACATGAGATGCATGAATGGTAACAATTGGGTTCTAACGCGGTCCTACATGCATGCGATGATATGTAAGCAAAATAAAACCATTCAATAGGCAAGAAATTTAAATAAAAATTTGTTAATTTTTACGGAAAAACGGACAGAATCTCCCCTAAATGTGCAATAGGGGCTAACCTGTCCACAACAAGGGTATATAAATATTTTAGCAAAATACGATAAAACATAACAATCTACCATGACATTCAGTCATTATCTCATTCGTTTTTACCTGAGTCGAGTCTGAACTCCAAGGCTCCCTACTCATTCACATTTATCCGTTCATTTCATAACAAGCAATTTATCAAGACAAAAACATCCTAATTATCATTCACACAGCATTAACACACCAACGTTATACATTACACGCGGTAGGTACATGTGTGCGCGGTTTCGTGCTGCTCCTCCGCAGTCCCGACAGCTTTCATCGCTCGCATTCCTCACCGACATATATATATAAAAACCGTCAGTAACGAGTGTTACCAGCCCAGAAAATAACTAATATCAATCTGGCATAGGAGAGCAAACTCTCCTGTTGAATGAAAACCATATACTTCCTCAAGAACTCTCATCAGGGCACGTATGGGAGCCGTCGCCCTCGGGTCGACAGCTTCCCCTTTCTTTCTCATTCTCATACCTTGGCCATTTCTCTATCGCTTCTCGCATCAAATCTCATTCCTTTTCGCCCTCTGCACCTTCCATATTGCTCCTGGCCTTGAGCACGAAGGCCGAGCACTCTCAGGCAGTCGCCTTTAGTACCCTTTGAAACCACAAGTCTAGACATGCGCTGCAATGCAGTACCCGTGAACCTCCACACTTCTCCGGGTTTGAGGAACTCAAAGGTGGAGTTGTCAGGATCCCTTGGGAATGAAACGGCTCGTACACCATTCCATAGCCCACTATCGACTCACACGTGCCCGCTCGCGTAGCACGGTAGTCGGATTTTCCTCATTCAATCTCTCACAAAAATGCGAAAACTATACATATATATATAGGTCTGGGTTGGGATTTATACAATAGGCCCGAAGGCAACGTGAGCTGGATCTGAAGTTCGATAACAAACTCGAGGGATCTCATCCTCGAGGGTTGTTAATCCGGAAAAGAACTGTTGGCTAAATGGCCCGAGTTAAGTGGGATCCGATAAAATGCCACTTAACTCATCCTGCACATGATAAATCAAATACACAATGGAATAGCGTAAAACAGAGAACGAGTCCTAAACAGACCTGGTAGAAGCTCCAAACGGGTCCACACGCCTAGGCGGCGAGCTCCTACACCGTACCTACACAATCAAGCTAAAAACTAACGCCCGCATGATGAATCACACATCCTATAGCATGCACGCACAATCAACACAATCACGCATCAATCAATACACATCAACCTATATCAATTCTAGCAAGTCTACTTAGGCTAGTTTGCATTAGATCATGATCATTACCTAGTTACCCTAATTGGTTTCTTAGCCTCCATTTTTAACACCACTCAATTAAACAAATTTCATATTTTATCCTTAATCAAATCTACATTTATATATATTATTATGACACACAATTAACCAATCCTAGCATGCAATTCTAATAATTAATACTTTCAAATAATTAAGTTAAAATAAATTATACCTCGCGTCGTCGAAAATTGGCGACGGCTAGGGTTTCCGTTTCATGGCTCGAAACTCGAATTCGGCACCTAGCGGCGTCCGAAGTCCGATCAAATTGGACCGGGTGCGTTCGGCGGATGATCCGGTGAATTTCCCACGAATCGAATTTTTTCGGCGGTTCCGGCGGTTTTCCGGCGAGTGTTGGTGGTTTTCCGGCGATGATTCGGGACGAGGGCAATCAGGGGGTCTATCGGCACCAGCTCGACGAGCTTGGTCCGATGGTGGTGTCAAACAAAGCAGCCGGGGCGGCGATGGCTGTCTGCGGCGGAGTCGAAAGTGGGTGGCGGCGGCGGCGTGCTCTGATCGGGGCTGCGGCCGACCTCGACGGCGGTCGGGATGATGGGGGAAACGTCGGCAATGGCGAGGGGGTGAGACTGGTGGTCACAGCGGCGGCGACGTCGACCGAACGACGGCGGAATCCGGCTCGGAGTGGCGACGGCCGAGGCGGTTTCGTGGGGCGATTCCGACGTCCTGGCGGCGAGACGGTGGCCGGGGTGGGTCGTGGCGGCACGGCGACTCCACGACGGGGTGGGGCGACGTTGATCGGCGGCAGCGCGGCGTCGACAGCGGCGGGGGCGGCGATGAGAGCAGCGGCGGCGATAGGGTTTGGGTGAGGAAGTGTTGGGAAAGGAGGTGAAATACTCTAATGGCAAACTCGTAAATAAGTATTGACTCGATTCCTACTCGAGTCAAAATAATAACTAGTTCGTAATAAATCCTAAAAAAAATCTAGAAAAATATGGAAAAATTCCATAAAATAAAACAAACACAACAACATCCAAATGGCATGCTCTATAACTAATAACCCACCCGAATATAATCCAACGCGTCCTAATGCGTTATTCGGCCTAAAACTATTTCTACGATCAAACATATAAAAGAAAAAAATACTGCATACTTTCATATATTCTGATAACTCATCTCTCACCATCTCCTCGACGTTATCATCATATATTCCGGTACACCTGACTCTCATCGCTCATAACTCACGGCTGGCCTCAACTCAGAACGCGGTTCATGAAACTGACTCGACTCGAACCAATGGATGAACCGACTGGTTCGGTAACGTAAAACTCTGACTCGAGTCACGAATTTTACACTAGCAATTGAAAAGCTTCATGTGGGTTCTTCCTAAAAAATGATCCATTGTCCGCCACATCAACTATGTTCTTTGTTTGCCCCAACAACCAGTTATAGAAAGTTTGCAGTTGCGTCCATCTTTCTAGACCATGGTTGAGGCACTTGTTCAATAATTCTTTAATCTTTCTCATGCCTCAAAGAGAGACTCATCATCAAACTACAAAAAAGATAAAATTTCGTAACGTAATCTAGCAGTTTTAGAAGGAGGAAAATATTTTAACAAAGAATTTTCAGACAATTCATCCCAAGTGGTAATTGAATCTAATGATGACAACCACTCGTTCGCACTTCCTATTAATGATAATGGAAATAAGCGAAGGCGGAGAGCGTCATCAGAGACACCAGGTTGCTTATACATATAGCAAACTGATAGGAAATCAATGATATGCCTATTAGGATTTTCAGTAGATGATCCACTAAATTGTCCTATAGTTTGTAAGATGTTAAATAAAACTGGTTTAAGCTCAAAGTGGGTCATATCCACTGGTGGTGTAATAGTACTATGTTGTAACCCACTTGCAAGAGGTACAGCCCAATCTTGGATTACCTGTTGTCATCATTGGCTATTGCTACAATTGGTGAAAGTGGAGGTATTTGTTATTATTGTGGGTCCATGGCTTCTTCTTTTATCGCTTCTTATGCTCTTCTTCTAGCGACACGTAAGTTTCTCAAAATCCTTTCAATCTCTGGATCACAAGAAAACAAGGGTGACAGCACTAAATGACGGATAAACAAATGATAATAAGGAAGAAGACAATGATATAGCATTTTTATTCTTTTTCTTTTTCAAAAAAATCAGACACTAAAATCTAAAAAGAAAAGAAAAAGGCTCAAAATTCTAATCCTAAATTAACTAAGAAAATTCGATCTTCCCTGCAACGGCACCAAAAACTTGTTCGATTAATTTCAAAGTTAGATAATTTGCACATATATGCGTATTTTGTATCCATGCAAATATGTATTGCTTAAAGAAAACAAATCACACCTTATTTCCACAATCATGTTTTCCATTACAGTAGTATTGATCGATGACAATAGGACGGTCAACTGCATCAACTGTAAGATGTTGGAATACAATATTCTTTACATAGCCGGATCCACCCTAAAGTTGATTTATCAAATGAACAGAATTATCAGCTGCATTTATGCAATCATTTATATTAATACAAATTAAAAAAAATTGTGCACCTTGTTTAGTTATGCACTATGACATTTCAATTCTTTGGAAATATTAAAAAAGTAATTTACCTGCCATGTCTTGATCCTTGCTCCAGTCTGAGTCTTATAAAACAAAGAATTGGAGACTGTCACATCCGAAACTGTAGCCTTGGAGTTGTTCTCCCCTAAGCTTCCAATACTATAGAAGAGCATTCATACATAAAGTTAAATATGATCTTTGACAAAAATGATGACCGCAACCACCACTCTTTTAAGTATATATAGACTATGGCTTCTAGATTTTTTTTTCTTATATGTCTAACTTAAACCTAGATTAACTTAAATACCTTATGCCATGACCAGGCCCACATTTAATTTGATTGACAGTAACATTGCTAGTTCCAGTTCCAATAGATACACAATCGTCACCTGCATTAGGAATTTAAAAAATATAATAGTATCATAAATTTATCAAATCATTGATTATAATATTAAAAGAGAATTTCCTACATATTGTAAACATGTTTTTTCACGAATCATATGAAATGCACGTTGTTGCATGTAAAAATTACCTGTTGCAATACTACAATCTGTAATTCTCACGCCTTGAGATCTTTGGATATGGATTCCATCTGTATTTGGACTTTCCTCGGGGGCATTAATTGACACATGAGATATATGAATATCTTCGGTATCAGATATGCCCAAGTGGACATTGGGAGGATTCACAAACTTTATGCCGGTCATGGTCACTTTGCTGCAATGGTTAATCCTCATGCTCTGCAAATATATTAGGTAATGAGGGTGCTTACTTTTTGATCGATATCCACTTACAAATATAGTAATCCTCATGCTTTGCTACAAAAATTATCCACTTACATTTGGGACTCCCTTGCACCCCTGAAATTTTTAAATAAATTAAAGAAGGTTAGGGACTATATAAATGAAAGAAGTTACTAAGACGGGTATACAATGTAGATGGTGCTTACTCCTTTGCCTGCTTTTTCACAATCCCACCAGAATGAACCTCGACCGTCAATTGTGCCTGACCCATCAATGGTAATACCATGAACGCCCTTAATTGTAATCAAAGCAGAGGGATTATCTCCCCATGCTGTAATATCATCGTGCCCCTCGATGGTTCCCATCACCTACATTTTAATTATACATTTCAAATAGTTTCGCTAATACATTTGTATATACAGAGTATAAGATAATATATATTATGCATAACTCTTATCAGAACATACGTTGAAGCGAATGGTAGCAGACTTGCATGGACCAGAGAGAGTTAAAGGTCTCAACTTCATTGTCTTCCCCTTGGGCACACTTACCACCGGAGGACCACCTGACGTCGACGAACATGCATCTTTCCATGCTTTGAGCAATGCCTGTTGAGTTGTATGACAACAACAACATCAACATTCAAATCAAATTTCAACGAGATAGATAATTATCATTCTCTAAAAATGTTTGCTATGAAGTTCCTACTTGGGAATCGTCGATGGAAGCTTCGGGGAATGATCGAGCCGAGCACAAAGTAAAGAGAAGGAGAAATGCAATTAGACTGCATAGTAGCTCCTGCATGCATTGTGAAGAGATAAATGATATGCATCCATTAAGTAAGAAGAAATATAAAACGTTTAT
>JAURVB010014856.1:0-96673 GCA_033002965.1 Piper betle
ATCTCATTTCATTGTATTTTCATTTCCTAATGGATTTGTTTTTCATTTATACTACTTTTACACCAACCAAACAGACCTTAATTGACACCTTCAATCATATAGAAGATTGAATACAACAATTCAATGTTGCTTATTTTTTTAGTCTTTAGTTCAATACAGCGCCTAATAATATGTAGAAAGGTTTTGTGACTATTTAAACTCACTCATATTTTTTAGCCTTTAGCTCAACCTGAGTTTTGTTCAAGACCGACCAAATGTAGTTTACTTGCAAACTAGCTTTGCTTGATTACATGCTAAGTATCAGCTGCAATGCTGATATAACGACATCAACATTATGTAAATCTACCCATCCATTTTGATTATAAAGTAATATGTACACTACTTTCATGTCAATGAAATAGACTATCTAATAAAAAATCTTATAATTAAACAGTCATAATCTAAAAGCTCATATTAAATTCATCTAATATAAGAATATATATTAATAATTATCGCTTATACTAATTTTTTATCCATTCTTTAATTGCTTATGAATATCCACAAGAAGTGAAACAGGCTAAGATAAAGATTAATTGGGAGATCAGGTATCCATGGACATACAAATCATTGGTGGCCACCCAGTTTGAAATTCAAATATAATAAGATCAGGGTTCTCCATCTTTCTTCATCACAAGATATTAAACGAGGCGAGAAATCTGGCTTTTCGCTTTCGGGTCTTCTTGCCGTGGGCTTCATGTGTGTGTAATTGTGCATGCATTTCTTGATCAAAGGCATATCTAGATCAAGATATATTAGAACTTAGCAGGAGAGGGAGATGTAAATAAAGGGCATCCACTACCTTGGTAGCAAGAATTAATGGCAATTTAAATGCTGGGCATCTTCCACACTATTAGTACTCTACATTACTAGCTAGTGGGCACATATATAGGAGGAGAGTTATTGCTGTTGTGACTAAGAATAGTGTCAATCATAACAAGACGACATTCCTTTTTCCGTGAGTGTTAGACAAGGATGAGTCCTTTTCTACCTGGGTTATCCATTCTGAATTTGGATCAGTCATCTATATCAATAGTAAGCGACATGGACAACTTGTAAATTAGCTGGTATATGATCCCTTTGTGCATGCACAAATAATGACAAATATAGTGTGTTCCGCATGTAGGTTTTTTTGAGTTAATAATCGTAAGTGACTATACTAATTAATTATCATCTTTTATTAATTAAAAAGTTGTTAAAAAATGAGTTCTGAATAGAAATAGAATATTTGACCGAACCAAGTTTTCTAACATGCATAATCGGTCAACCAACGCCGTTACCATGTATCCTACAATTGCGCATGCATAATATAACCTAAATGAACATTACAGCACAATAATTTCTATGAGTCATCGCTATAAAATATCAAAATTATACAACTAAGATTTATTACATAATCATGAGGAATAGAAATAACTATTTGTTCTCTAAGTTTAACATGCTTTATCACAAAGTATTCTAATTCTTAATGCAATAAAACTCTTACAATTGAGCTTCTCCATTCCACTTTCATTTTCTAGCTTAGTACCTATTAACAACATTATATTCTTCGTTCAGTATCATTAATGATATTGTGCCCACAACTAAATATACATCATATAAATAAATCAAAATACGTATAATCAATAATTGGTTAAACTGCGTAAATACCTATTCTATTTGATTATTACATGACATATCATAATGGTAATTGTAAACTTGAATAAAAAGATCATATATATAACATGACATAACATAATGGAAAGTATAGCTTGCATAACTTATTATAAATCAAGTTAGCTTAAAACTAATTAAATAACTGATTAACTTATTGATACTTAATTTATTAGATAAATTTGTACATAACTCATTGAGAATGTTATGGTCACACCAAACACAAGATCATAACGTAAACCCACAAGTGCTCATATGAGCTGTAAAGATAATAGTGTGCGGAGAATATAAAGTCTTTAACCCCACCATGGTGGTGGCCCTTTCTAAAGAGGGTTGCAACCAAATTAGTACGTTTAGTAAACCAGTCATAAATATATAGAGAATTAGCCATGAGGTCAATAAGAAATAGAAACAGAGAATACTTTTTTTACTCTTAAGATAGTTTTCTATAGTTTAGGAAACACTTAGACATGTTTAATATTGGTTTTAATGGACAAGTACAAGTCTTAAATTCAATAGCATTCGGAAATGAAACTGAGACAGTTTTAACCCTAAAATAAATTAGTCATAACGTCCAGAATATAAGACTGACTTAGATGATTCTTGTAAAATAGGAAAGCTTATTTCCAAATCTAGAAGTTCTTTTGGAACATGGTTTTGAAAATACCAACATATTGCACTCTTAATTCACATATCAACATCAAGTCATGTTTCTGGTAGATTTTTACCAATCTAAGAATAGAAACAATCAACTTTTTAATCAAGCATCGAGAAATTTCAACTTTATCCATGATTCTTATTCAACATATATCAAAATATTTGAATATAACTTTAAACGTAAATTATAAATAGAATTTATAATTTTTTTCATAATTCTATTATATTATCATGAACTCATCATATTCTACAATGAAATTTACAAAAAATATAAATTTTCACATGATCAATGCATAAATCCTTCAAACAAATCACATAACATCATAATTTATGATATGTATGCATGATCTCCTCGAAAATATAATATGGGTTTTAATTATTAACCTTTCACCTTATTGATTTATCCTAGAACTCAAGCCCTAATGCTCATGCATTGAAAAACCAGCAAAAGCTTATCCAAAATTGCCAAAACTCGAAGGAAGAAGGGTTACAAGGCGGTTTCTCTACAAAGTAACCAATGAGGAGGAGGAGGGAGAAGAGGATTATGAGATCCCTCAACTTAGTCCCAAATTTAATACTTACTGGGATAAGACTATGCTTATAACTATGAATGAAATATATATCTTTAACTTTGTTAACCACTTTTGAAGAGAGGATTTAGCCCATTACATTGTACTTTGGGCCGGGACGTTATAAGGAATGTCCTACCAAGGAGGTAGCAGAGAGAGAGGAATGGCGTTGAATAGGAGAAGGAGAACTTATATACCTCCTTACCCATCTTTGGTCCAATGAAGCACATCGTTACCTGCGTAGGGAAAAATACCAAAGAACTTGTACCCGTTTAATAAACTATTGACCGTCTAAGTAACTAAAACTCTTAACAAATCCTACATGATCTAGAACACCTCCTCTAAGACAAATATAGACTGTGCGTTTAACAAAAAATTAACTGTGGGTGTAATTTAGGTACAAGATCATAAAGAAAATGCTTGACTCCTCTTAAATTAACCTATCAGTCAGCGTTAAGTGTTTAGCGCCTCATTAATTTTTATTGTTTTTAACGGGCACCCTATTGATGATAGATTTGGTTTACAAATGATTTTTATGGGTTAGCTAAGGTTTAAGCTTAGATTTAGGTCTTTGCAGTGTTTAGTATCCATTTGTGATTTTTAGGGTATCTCATTTGCATGCATCGTAGAGATTTCGGATCACTTGATTGCCCCTATTGGCCCAACTTGATTTAAGTCACAGATTTTCACTCGGATAAGTTTAGAGTTTCAAGGCCCATTTAGTTTTATTGCCTCAATTCTTACCTATAGAGTCATTTTTAGGACTCGAGTCAGTTTTGACTTTGGACGGTCTCAATCCGAGTTTATCTTCCTTATAGATATTACATATACCCATAGGTGGGCTCCACTATGCCATGAGTTGTCAAACGTTCAGATCGTGCCATGTGGCAAGACCAAAGCCGTCCATTTCAGCCCTAGCTTTCTCCCATTGATTTTCAATGACGTTCTCACCTTCTTCAGAGTTATTCAACCCTAGCGCCACCCCTACTTTGGCTTGCCACTAGTGAATCTCTGGCCCTTCCTTGGCCACCAAACCAACACGCCCATGACCATTTCGCACTACGCTTTCTATTTGTGCCACCCACGACCAACGGAGCCGCGGCAGTGGCAGCCGGTGATGGAGATTTTACACCCAGTTTCCGCCGCCGCAGCCTCTTTCCGGCAAGCCACCTTTGGCCAATCCAACCACCCATATAGCTTCATCTTACCGAGACCTTCATTTTGAGACCACCCATGACCACCATCATGGCGGTGATCATCACCTCACTATGGTGAGGATTTTGGCTATTTTCTGGCCAGCCGGTAGCCAGACCTTGCTGATCGTCACCACCAGCACCTCTGCCTTAAAGCCCCTGTCAATCCCGATCGGTGGCTGCCTTCACCAAGCCGTTGTCTGGCGTATTCTAGCGATGGGGAGGGACCTGTTTGCTTGCATTCACGTCTGTCTGCCCATGTTCGCGTCCTCGTGCCCGAGTCCTGCTCACCCATTTGTGTTTGTGGTCATGGCCTAAGCCTGTGGCCACGTTTAGATACTCAGCCCAACACTGTTGCTTGACTTGGAGTAGTCGACTCTGATTCGAATCGGTTGACTTGCTGGGTTGACTCAGTTCGGTTGAGTTCACCTCATTTTCAGCAGTTTTTGCGTGTTTTTCGACCATTTTCAATAATTCGAGAACCCCTACATTAGTTTAGATACATATTCACATTATTGAGTATATTTTGATGCTATGAGTGTTTTTATTTATTTATTCATTTATTCATTATTGTCTATTTGTATTTAATTATGTATTCCATATTGAATAACTATGATATTATTATTATTCATGATTAATTAATATTAATTAAATGTTTGTTTATTTAATTATTCATCAAATGATTATATATTTATTTATTTATATGTTTACTAACACAAGTATATGTGATATTTACTCGTGTTTAGTCGAGTATTTATATGGTATAATGATATTATTATTTTATGATTAGAATATTATTTATTTTTAACTATTTTAATTTATCTATTTATTCATAAGTGTATTTATTAATTTATTTTTGTCTATTAGTTATTTCCTTTATTATGTGCTTATTTGTGTGCTGAATGTTTAGTTATAGGTTTATTTAGCAGTGTTCTTTATGAGGATGTACTCATGATGTGAGTAGGCTCCACGAGCATGCATCATATAGGGATAGAAGTATTTTACTTAGCTGTGGGTTTTAATGTAGGTGTGGGAGTGTGAGCTCGCTGTAGATGAGACATCACGCTCGGAGCTTGGACCATAGGCTCGCTAAGACTCTTCCCAGTTTTTATCGCATCACTCTATTGCTGATTTAATTTCTAGATCACTGAAGATGTTAAGTGTCTGTTTTATTGGACCCCACTTAACACTAGTCATTTAGACACATTTTACTTCCATGATTATTAACTCTCGATGAAGACAACCCTCGAGTCTGATTTGATTCCTAGGAAGGGATTTATATAGTAGGCCTGAAGGCAACTTTCGGTGGTTTTACGTGAGTAGACGCGTGCTCGTTAAAGCGGGCTATAGATTTGGTCAGTGTCTTTTCCATTCCTGAGGGATCTTGACAACTCCAGTTTTGAGTTCTTCAAACGTGGAGAAGTGTGGAGGTTTATGGATACTGAAATGTAGTGCATGTCTAAGCTTGTGGTCTCAAAGAACACTAAAGGCACATGCCTGAGAGTTCTCGACCTCTGTACACAAGGCTAGGAGTGATATGAAAGACGTAGAGGGCTAAAGGAAAAGCAAAAAAATTTGAAATTCCGGCACAAGGGATACTTTTTAAAGTTAACGAGGCTTAAGATGAGTAAGAATGGAATGTTGTTGATCTGAGTGTGATGACTCCTAATTATTGCCCTTATGAGAGATTCTGTGAAGGAGTATATATGTTTTCCTTTAACAGGATGGTCAGCTCTCCTGTGCTCGTTTGACTATTAGTTATTTCTAGGCCAGTAACACTCGTTACTGACGTCTTTCTTATTATATATATAAGTTTCGTGATTCTAGGTCAGCTTTGGTGGGAGGACAAATAAACATTATACACACTTGAGCTTAGCATAGTTACTTTTTTGTTTTTTATACTTGTATTTATATTTGATGAGTTTTTACGTATATTCAACAATGTCTTCCATTCTCTTGATGCCAAGTGGGTTATTTCGATTTATATTATTGATCGAGTCTTATAGACTAGAAACTTTATACATGACTTGACTCGATCAAAACATTTTTTATTCGGTTCTTAGGTGAACCAAAATTGTGGTGTAACTGTTTTGGTATCAGAGCCATGTCTTGGTTGATTGAGATGAAAAGCTTTTGTTTTGAGCCAAGTGTGTGGAGCTATTCTTAGCCAAACTGATAGGTATTTCTCTTATATTTTGGATTTTAGATGGTGTGCCCAGTTAAACTTGAGCAATGAATGTTTCATTGCTAATGGTTAGAGAAGTTATGAGGTGGATATGTGATCATCATTTCCGTAGATGCTAGTATGGATCTCCTTGGAATGTCATGATAAGCTTAGAGACATGCCTTTTCTTTTACTATGCCAGAGATTTGGATGACTTCACCCCCATGTTCAGCTAGCTGAGGTTGAGTTCGATGGTGACCAAGAGTACCTAGAATTTTGGTGAGCAAATTGCAGCACTTGTCTGTTCTTTCTCATGTCACCTCATCAGTCCTTCCTTGGGACATGATGTACATTGTGAAATAGAGTTATAGGATGACACCAGTAGGGGCTTGGAGTATGGAGATACTTATGTAGTTATGTGACACATGAGCATGGGCCATTGAGGTCTTAAACAGATCTTTACATAGTCCAAGGTCTACCTTCAGAACTTAGATCTTCAGATAGATCCTTCGTGGATGGAAGACATGGTTATGCAAGTAGATTCACTTAAGTACTTAGAACACTTGGAGAACAGATGAGAGTTTGGAGAAGCTGATTTGGATGTACCACTTCTAGGAGATAATAGTGGATGAGGACGAGCAACGAGGTAGATTTATAGTTCCATGGATACTCCACTGCCTCCCTCTTCCACTCGTGTGTGTCTGTCCAAATAGAGTATTGTTGGCCACTCTTCAATAAGACAGAGGCATGAACACATAAGAATGAGCGAGATTACTTTTCACCACATATTTAGACGGTTGACCATATATCAATTGTTATGCCTGAGTCGAGTTGTTTTTAGGTGATGGCACAAGATTGATTTCACCAGCCATCTTGATACCATTGCCTTGACCTGACATCCTTAAGTTAGATGTGTAGTTCAAGGCAACATCATCAGATAGAGTTGGTGATAGTCTTATAGGGATGCATGTGGACATTGTTAGAAAACAACGCGGTATGACCTCTATATGGGATGACCACAGTGGTTAGATTGTGCACTTTGTATGACAACATACGTATGGGCTATAGCCAAGGTATACAAATCAGATGATTAGCAGATGGTCAGACATGAAGTGTGACCCCAGCCAGTGAGAGGAGTTCAACTCGTATTAGAGCCTTTGGCTTAACTGGTGGGTTTAGTGTGGGAGCGTCCTTTAGGGAGAGAGAGATTTCCTGGTGCTTCGCCAATACGATTAGGTCCTTACCTTGAAACATAAGATTTGGCCTTTACCCCGAATATAGGAGGTACCTTCGTGGTACTGTTTAGGGCTTATAGTGCAGGTAGCCGATGGTAGACCAGTTTTGAGGAGACAACTTCACCTAAGCCAGGGAGCGACGCAAACTGTGTTGATCAGATAGAGACACCAGTGTATATTCACATCGGTAGTTGTAATGTGAGTCAAGATTAGTGCTATCAATTGGTACAGGACGGCAGGTCGCACACTACTGAAGAGTGGATGAGAAACGTGTTAAACATCATTATGAGTCTCCATAGGCTCGAGGGGAGATAGTGGTTCTTTTAGTCGTTTGGATCCTATCCGTTTAGAAGCACATGACTAGTAGGGTATCAGAGAAACACGTGCTTACTATTAGTTAATTAAACTAGAGCCACTTAAGAGCGGTCCTTAAACTCGTCATTGATTGGGTTGTCCCATAACTGGCCACCTGTGGCAGAGTCCAATCATGATGATCTTGGAGACATGTCCATGGACCTACCCATATTTTTGAGACACCCAGTACCATATACAGAGTTTTCATTACCCCATTGTGACTCAAGCAGAGATCCTTACATCACCTAAGATAGAGACATGATGTCAGACAATGAAAGGATGAGACACTTCCTAGTAGAGTCATAGAGCAGTGTGACTAGTTATATATGAGAGATCGAGTCACTTTTCGTGTAACCAGAGATATCAGACAGAGCCAAGCTTTCACCTGAGTATTTGTACATTCACCCTTCCAGATATATCAGTCCTACCACCAATTTACCAGATGGTTGAGATGAGCAAACATTGACTAGCCCACCCGCAATAGACTAGATGCAGATCCCACGGTTCCATGCAGACGTATTTTCTCATACTCCTTGAGACACGCTGTACATGTATAGGTGTCTTTGCCATCACTCCATCGGTGAGAGCCCCTTTGGCAGTAGTTAGTGGTTATGTGATAGCTACAAAAGCTATACCGCCTAGTAGCATAATAGTAGTTGTCCTTGTTCCATTATGGAATAGAGTGAAATACTTGACTCTGAACCGAGTTAGCAGTGAGCAGCCCAATTCCTTTTACAAGGGTACCTGAATGGTTAACCTAGATTGGCGACAGTGAACTATACAACCCATTAGTATACAACCTTACTTTGTACTAAAGTCTACCATATGCTGCAAGCCTCTCAAGACACCCTAGTATAGCCATATGACCTAGAGCAATGTGCCATGAGGGTACATGTAGTTAACCTATCACATTGATGAGGATGAGGGAGACATGGGTAGATGTTAGGTTGCATACCTCATGCTAACATAGTTTTTCATGATGTAGTTCAGACTAGTACCTTGCAATATTCTAGAGTACCTGCTTGATCACCCAGTAGACCCATTGTGGTGAACCTAGGTTTTTCCCATTGAGG
The DNA here is from genome assembly GCA_033002965.1 of Piper betle. Taxonomy (NCBI): domain Eukaryota; kingdom Viridiplantae; phylum Streptophyta; class Magnoliopsida; order Piperales; family Piperaceae; genus Piper; species Piper betle. The sequence continues at coordinate 8,935 of JAURVB010014856.1, forward strand.
ACATTGCATTTTAGTCCCCATAGTTGCACTGACCATAGGAGCTAGTCTTGTGAAATGATTTGAGCATGCATGGTCAGCATAGCAAGCTGATTCGAGCATGCATAGTCAGCCCAGCAAGATGATTAGAGCATGCATGGTCAACCTAGCGAGATGATTCGAGTATGAATGGTCAGTCTAGCTAGATGATTCTAGCATGAATGGCAAGTTTTGTTAGATGATTAAATCACTTGTATTTCATCCAGCCAGATTAGAAAGAAGCTTGAAGCGAGCTTCGCCCGTGTTCATTTTTTCAGCTTCATGTTAGTCTGTTTGGGCTGCATAGTGAGCTTTGTTAGTGTTCATTTTTCTGCTTCATTTTAGTCTGTTTGGGCTATGTGCTACTAGCTTTCGAGGTAGTGATACCAGTTTGCCTACGAGATGTTATCTTCAGTTTAGTCATCTGATTGCACTTGATGTGAGAAATTTCGAGGATAGAATTATTATAAGGAGGAGTGGTTGTAAAACCTAGCTTCGGGTTAGGGTTTTAATTGCTTGTAGTTTTGCCCAGTTTGGGCTATTTTCAAGTCGGTTTGAGCAAGCTCAACCTAGATGGCTATATGAGCATGTTATGGTGGCTAGTATGCTCGACATGCAGATGATAGATTAAGTTATGCTATAACAGAATACGAATTATCAATGTATGTCGGAGGTATACAAATGATTATTATCGGTTAGTCTGGTTTTAGGCCTAGAATTAGGCTGTTGCAGCATTTACTATCCTTTTTTGGATTTTTAGGGTATCTCATTTGCATCATATAGGGATTTTGGATCACTGGATTGCCCCTATGGACCCGAATTGATTTAAGTTTAGGGTTTCGAGGCCTATATAACTTTATTGCCTTGATTATCGCCAATAAAGTCACTTTTAGGACTCAAGTCAGTTTTAACTTTAGATGGTCTCGATTGGTCCTTTACGTCCATATACATATTGTATATACCCATAGGTGGGCCCTACTACACCATGAATTATGCCACATGGCAAGACCATAGCCAACCACATCAGCCATAGCTTTCTCCCATTGATTTTTAGTGACTTTCTCACCTTTTTAGAGTTATTCAACCCTTGCGTCACCGCCACTTTGGCTTGCCACAGGCGAGTCTCTAGCCCTTCTCCGGCCACTTGACTGGCATGCCCATGACTGCCTCGCGATAGGCTTTCTATCTGTACTACTCCTGACCACTGGCATTGCCATAGTCACCACTGCCACCACCGTTTCTGACCATTTTTTGGCGCGAGCGAGCCACCATTGCCAGATCCAGGCACCCACACAGCTTCATCTTGCTGAGACCTTTATTTTGAGACCACCCATGACCACCATCGTTGCCTCGATCTTCAATCGCAATGCTGCTGCACTCGGCACTGACCACCCCATTAGATGCAGTTGTCGGCGTTCACGCCCGCGTCCGCCTGTCAGAGTCCTATTCATATGTTCCTCTCCATGGTCATACCTGAGCCTCTATGATCAACCAAATACCCCACCCAACACTATTTATTGACTCGAAAAGCCAACTCAAGTCTACTCTATTGACTCGCCTAGTTGACTCAATTCACTTTGGTTATGCTCATTTTCAGCCGTTTTTTACCATTCTCTGTAATTCGAGGACCCCAAAATTGGTTTCTATGGATATTCACGGTATTTAGCATATTTTGATGCTCTCATTATTTTTATTTAATTATTTATTTATTTATTTATTTACTTATTCATTATTTTTTGTTTGCATTTAATTATGCATTCTCTATTGGATAACTATTATATTATTATTATTATTATTATTCATGATTAATTAATATAAACTAATTCTATGTTTACTTAATTATTTATAAAATGATTATGTATTTATTTATTTAGTTATTTATATGTTTACTAACACGAGCATATGTGATATTTACTCGTGTTTATCCGTGTATTTATATGGTATAATGATATTATTTTATGATTAGAGTACTATTTTTTTAGGTATTTATTATTTGTCTAATTGATCATGACTGTATTTTTTTATTTAATTATTATTTGATTATTAGTTATTTCCTTTATTGCATTTTAGTTTGCATGTTGGATGTTTAGTTCTAGGTTTATTTAGTGGTCTTCTTTATTAGGATGTATTGATGTTGTGAGCACACACCACAAGCTTGCCATAGATGAGACGTCACACTTGGAGCTTGGACAATAGGTCTGTTAGGACTCTTCTCAAATTTTATCACTATACTCTATTACTAATTTGATTTTTAGATCGCATGGCCCACTTACATGGGTCATTTTGACACATTTTACTTCCATAATTAATAACCCTCGAGGATGAGAACCCTCAAGCCTGATTTCCAAAAAAGATCTACCGCAAGTTGCCATCGGGCCTATTATATAAGTCTCATCCCAGGCCTATAGATGATTTTTATCGAGTTCCTAGTGAGATGTAAGACTGGGGAAAACTAACAAGCACGCTATGCAAGCAGGCACGTGTTGCTCAAAGCGGGCTACGGATTTGGTGAGCATCTATTCCATTCTCAAGGGATCCTAAACACTCCACCTTTTGAGTTCCTCAATCTTGGAGAAGTGTGGAAGCTTACAGGTACTTCAGTGCACTGCATGTCTATATTTGTGGTTTCGAAGGGTACAGAAGGTGCATGCCTGAGAGTACTCAGTCTCTATACTTAAGGCCAGGAATGATTAAAGGATGTCGAGGGCTAGTTTGTACTAGTTATTTTTGGAACTAGTAGTACTTGTTAGTGACGTTTTTAATAGTATATATCTACTTGGTCTTGCAATAGAGTCAAAATTTGTAGGAGGATAGATAAATGCCATACATACTTGAAGTACCTGCATTAATTTTCTTTCTTTTTTTATTTGTATTTGATGTGTTTTGTCGTAAATTAAACAATGTCTTTCATTCTCATGATGCCAAGTAGGTTGTTTTGATATATTTTATCGTTCGAGTCATACCGACTAACAACTTTAGACAAGACTCAACTCATTCATAACATTTCTGATTCGGTTCTTAGGTGAACTGAAATCAGTGTGTTACAATTGGTATCAGAGCCATGTCCTTGTTGATTGAGTTGTTGTCTTGGTCGATTGAGATGAAAGACTTTCGTTTTTAGCTGTGTGTAAAGCTGTCTTCAATCAAGCCGACAAGTATTTCCTTTGGTATTTTCTCAGTGTTTCAGATTTTTGCTCAATCAAATCTGAGCAATACAAGTTCTAGTGTTTATAGAAATTATGAGATTGATATGAGATCATGATTTTAGTAGATGCCAGCATAGATGTTACAGGCATGTCATGATAAGTTTAGAGACTCATCATTCCCTTTACTGTTCTAGAGATTTGGCTACTTAGAGTGTTTGTAACGACCCGCCCATTCCAAGCCATGAGCCAAGTGTTACTATATGAAACTAAGTGTCTCATAAATTAATTTTCTATTAATTTTTTAATATTTTAAATAAATCAATGACATAAAATTTAATATAACAAATGCTCAAAATAATCTAAGCTCCATGAACCGAACAAAAATCCCATTGCCATGCAAACAATCTAGAAGTATAATAACAAACAAGAAAAATCAAATGTCCATTAACATAGTCCTCCACCTGTCCTGACTCTACCCATCCTTCCATAATGGTCACACCTATGGAAACAATTCCACGTTAGTAATAAAAACATTAAGTCATATAAATACAATAAACAAGTTAATATATTCCACAACATCTGAATTTGAGTTTTTTAGTGATTATGAGCCTATGCCGAACTCTTAATATGCCGGGAGGGGCAACCACCCCATCCTGGTACAATCCCATATATGCGCACACATGCTACGTGGCCTACGGCTTGTAGTTACCCATATTTGTCATTTACTCACCCTATTGGTATTACAAGTGCATAACGAGTCATCTTGCACCACTACACCCGGTCACCCCTTTTGGAATGGGGGTAGGTATGTAATCTTGTAAGAATTTTAAGGGTGTTGCCCTATGTCAGACTGACCGGTTGCTCTTAGCGCATGGTGGTCGAATGTGTGCTCAAGCCGACCAAGACTTCCACATAGGAATATATACTTTAAGGGTGGGTGCTGCCCCATGTTGGACTGAGTTAATTCTTTGACGCCGGTTGTGCTCGATACATGGCAGTCGGATGTGGGCTCAGGCCGACAAAGACTCCCAAATAGGAATATATAACATTTCAAGTAATTATACGGACCTTGAATTTTGTTGAGGCCTATGACACACGATCCTAATATGAATGAAACTTCTCTAAGAGTCTTCCCTTTGTAATCCAAATGTGCTCACAAACTATCTAGAGGATGTTTTATTTAACATCAATAGAATTATCCTTTATATAGAAACATAAGTATATAATTCAAGATGTCACTATATTAAATTTTATAAAAAAGAAAGTAATCACTCATAACTATATCAATTGTGTAATAACGAAAAGTTAGAAACTTACTATTAAGTGAATATGAATGGATTATAATTGATAATTTATGATATTGATTCTTAAGAATTAATTTAATTAAATATTATTTATGGTTTGTTCTTAGATTTACAAAACCCTAAAAAAATAACCTAATTATTTTTTCCAGGGTTTTACAATCTCCCAGCTTGGAAATTTTTGTTGTCAGAAATATATTATGGCCATAACGAAAAAAATCGGGTTTGTCCTAAAAAATATAATAGGGTTATAAGGAGAAAATTACTCATTCATTTAGCTTTTTTTTAATTATCTTTATCTTAGGCATTTCTTCCATTATGTGTTGATAGACTTGCATCACATGACTCATTTTGATCCACTTCTTCACTACTTCTATAATTCATTGGTGTTTTTTTTCTCTTAATTTAAGCATTGCCACTCATATGCATAGCTAAAGTAGGGCACACTATCCATGACACTATTATCCATATCGTACATGTGTCCACCCATACTACCTAGATAACACCTCCGATTGTAAAGGTGACCCATATACGGTCATTGGTTAAGTGTCATGTGCACCTAGCATGACACATAAGTGACACACCGTTCTATACTGGTGTTGTAGTTTAACAGACTTCTATAATGTCCACTAGCTCAATAGAAGCTTGTTAATGTGCTAAATATATATCTTTATAAATCAATTACCTACATGACACCTTGGGGTCTCATATCCTTCTAAAATTTCCCTTAAAATTTGCCTTTAACTTACAACTTGTTCTAGATCTAGAAATCGTCACTTCAATCCCCACTAGGGAAACTTTTTAATTCTCAACTATTCAAAACATCTCCTCACTGTTAATAATAGTATTGGTGTTACTTCATCTCTTTCTTCTTCCTTTTATTACCTTTATTTTATTTTTGGCAATAAAAAGATACATAGTTATGCATAATATATGATATAAAGTTTCCTATCAACTTCTTGCACATTATTTTTTAATTATTTAACAATTATCTAAAATTTCCTATCATCTAACGGTCATTTCTGTTTAGTGTCTTACAAATTATTTGTATACCCTACCAACAACATTTTTTTTGTAGGAAGAAATATCTTGAACTACATAATATCGTTGTTACCCCAACCTCTCAACCTAGCCCTTCTAACTCTTGGCCTAGTCCAATCTTGTCTTTAGCATTCATATCTTCTAAACTTTGAGGAATCTCTAGGTTTTTAGGACATCATTGTATCCACAACAACGGAATTGGACACCCCTCTAGTCCCTACACCATTAGGAAGTTGTCAAAAGTAGTTTTTTTAATATTACCTCCCATTGTTGTCGTTCACCAACAACCTATTTTTTATACACCCATAATTACTTACCATTTAAAACAATGAAAATTAATTCTATAAAAGAAATTTACCCTTGGGACAGTGGACTTTCAACAAGGTAAAGATTGATTTCCATGGTTATGTGGGAAAGACAGCTCTTATACCACATGTAACGACCTGCCCATTTTGAGCCATGAGCTAAGTGTTACTATATGAAACTAAGTGTCTCATAAATTAATTTTCTATTAACTTTCAATATTTTAAATAAACCCATGACATAAAATTTAATATAACAAATGCTCGGGATAATCTAAGCCCCATGAACCGAACCGAAATCCCACTACCATGCAAACAATCTAGAAATATAATAACAAATAAGAAAAATCAAAAGTCCATTAATAGAGTCTTCCGGCTGTGCTGACTCTACCCATCCTTCCATAATGCTCACACATGTTGAGGCAAAACCACGTTAGTGATAAAATCCCTATCACCCCTTCGGCATGCAGGCAAGTATTTAAACTTTCAAGAGTTTTAAGGGTGCTACCTCGTGTCAGACTGAGTCAATTCTTTGATCCCGTTTGCGCTTAGTGTATGGTGGTCAAATGTAGGCTCAGGTCGACCAAGACTCCTACATAGGAATATATAACATTAAGGGTGAGTGCTGCCCCATGTCGGACTGAGAAAATTCTTTGACCTTGGTTGCGCTTGGCGCATGGTGGTCGAATGTGAGCTCAGGTCGACAAAGACTCCCAAATAGGAATATATAACATTTCAAGTGATTATATGGACTTGGAATTTTGTTGAGGCGTATGACACACGATCCTAATATGAGTGAAACTTTTCTAAAGCCTTCCTTTTGAAAGCCAAATGTGCTCACAAAATATCCATAGGATGTTTAATTTTACATCAACAGAATTCTCCTTTATATAGAAGAATAAGTATAGAATTCAAGATGTCACTATATTAAATTTTATAGAAAAGAATGTAATGACTCATAAATATATCATTTGTGTGATAGCGAAAAGTCAAAAACTTACTATTAAGTGAATATGAATGGGTTGTAATTGATAATTTATGATATTAATTCTTACAAATTAATTTAATTAAATATTATTTATTGTTCGTTCTAAGATTTATAAATTCCTAAATAAAATAACCTAATTAATTTTTTTGGGATTTTACAATCTCCCCCAGCTTGGGAGTTTTCATCTTCGAAAATATAATATGGTCATAAGGAAAAAAAATCGGGGTTTTACAGTGTTCACATATTAAGTTATTTGAAGTTGAGACGAATAGTGACAAGGAGTATTTGGAGTACTGAGGACATTGCAGCACTTGTCCATCTTTTGCATGTCACCACATCAGTCCTTCCTTGGGACACAATGTACATTGTGAAACGAAGTTATCAGAGATGATATGTATAGGGAGGTCGAAGTATGGAGACACTAACAAAGTTTGTTGGCGCATGAGTTGGACCATCGTGTACCATAGACAAATCCTTTAGGCATAGTTTGTGGCCTACTTTGGAGAACTTGGGCCGTCAAACAGATCCTTGTGGATGAAGGATGTGGCTATGATAGTGAAGCCACTGAAGTACTTGGAGCACAGATGAGAGTATGGACAAATGACTTGAGATGGACCACTTCTATGAGATAGCAGTGAATGAGGATGAATAGTGAGGTGGATCTACAGTCCCATAGGCACTTCACTGCCTCCCCTTCTTCCACTAGTGTATGTCTGTCCCAAGAATTTTGTTGGACACTCTTCAACAAGTAAAGTTATGAAGACACCAAGGATGAGCGAGATTACCTTTGACCCCAGATTTAAAAGGTTGATCAGATTTCATTTGATCTACTAGGGCAAGATCAATGATTTCTAGTGAGAGGCAGCCAGCTCTAATGGGAGAATTCACTCCATATTCCATGAGATAAGTGTAGGCTCAGCATTGGTTTGTCATTGTATGCATCACCACCATGATCCATACCCCTCCGAATCATACACACAAGATTGGAAAACTTGAGCAAGAATTATTAGCAGCTAGTTTTGAGGAGACCAGTGTGGGCTCAACTACTATTATCAAGACCTCTCTAGATCAGACATGTATAGTTGGATAACCTGAGTTGAGTTAATAGCAGCTACCTCTGGGAAGATAGACATATGGAGATAAACATGCTGGAGACAATAATGGGTTTGCCACTTACATAATCAAGATCAGGCTTCAGCACCTAGATTTGACAACCACCATCTCGAGTCGCATAACCACCATCCAAGTTGCACAACCAGCATCCGAGTAGCACAATTGTCATCTGTGATGTGCAACCACCGTACAAGTTGTCCAACCACCCACTGTGATGCACTACCACCAACCAAATAGCACTACCACCAACCATGTTGCCCAACCACTGACACTGATACACTACCACCATCTGTGATGCACTACCACCGTCCGAGTGAGTAGTAATAGTAAAAGCAAAGGCAAAGTAGTTACCTCACCCTACAAGAGGACAACTACTTCAGGATGTTCTTGGCTTTGCACATAGACTACATGCCACAACATTGATAGCAAAGTTCGATTAGAGATTGAGGACAAGATATAACTATAGTAACATCATCCAAAGCAAAAAAAATGTAGGCACACTAGAATTATTTGGATGTGATGGCACATGATTGACTTCACCAACCATCTTGCATACCATTGCCTTGACCTGGCATCCTTGAGTCAAATGTGTATTGCAAGATAGTGTTAGTGACAGTCTTATATGGATCATCAGGCACTGTTAGTGAGTCTTTTAGGAATGTATGTGGATAGAGTCCGAGAACTAGGCAGTGTGACCTCCAGATGAGATGGCCACAGTGGTCAGATTGTTCAGTCAGCACGATAGTAGATGTATGAGTTATAGCTAGGGTATACAGATCATGTAGTTGGTTAGACATATAGTGTGACCTCAGCTAGCGAGAGGAGCTCGACTCATACTAGAGCCTTGAGGGAGAGAGTGATTTCCTTGTACTTTGCCAGCCTGCTTAGGTTCTTAACTTGAGACATAGGATTTAGCATTTACCCAAATATAGGAGGTACCTTTGTAGTATTGTTTAGAACTTATAGTGTAGGTAGCCCATGGCAGACCAGTTTAGAGGAGACAACTTCACCCAAGCTTGTGAGTGATCCAAATAGAGACTTCAGTCAGATCGGATCATGTTGACCAGATAGAGGGACACCAATGTATGCTCATCTTGATGTATGACTTTGCTTGGGAGTCTACCACAATGGTAGTTGCCATGTGAATCAATATTAGTGTTACAAATTGGTAAGGATGGCAGGTCACACACCACTAAAGAGCGAAAAAGACACATGTCAAACCTCACTATGAGTCCTCGTAGACTCGAGGAGAGATAATGGTTCTTTAGGTTATTTGAACCTATCCATTTAGAAGTGCACGACTAGTATGGTATCGAGAAATACATGTCTACTATTAGTTGGTTGAACTAGAGCTACTTAAGAGTCATCTCATAGACTCGTCATTGATTGGCAGTTCCATAGGTAGGCCACCTATGGCAGAGTCCAATCATGATGCTCTTAGAGACATATATATGGACATACCCATATGTTTGAGCCACCTGGAATACTATATAGAGTTTCATTACCCCATTGTGACTCATATGAAGATCTTCACATCACCACAAATAGACTGATATACATACCTAGTAGAATTTTCTCACTTAGTGTACTGTCCCAGCACTCCTGATGGCAAACTACATGAGGGTGAGACACCTAGTTAGAGTCCTAGAGGAGTGAGACCAGTTTTTCACAAGAGATCTAATCTCCTTCTATGTGACCAGAGATGCTAGATAGAGCTGAGCCTTCACTCGAGTATTTTTAGATTTATCCTTCAGATATTTCAATCCTACCATTTGTTTTCCAAATGGTTGAGACGATCAGACGTTGACCGGCGCATGTGCCACAGACCATATGTAGACTCCGCAATTCCATACAAAGTATGCTTTCATACTCCTTGAGACAGGCTGTACATGTATAGGTGTTCTCACTCAAGGTGGTGATAACTTCTTTTTCTGATGTAGCCCCCAATAGTACCATGCACTACTTTAGACTACCTGCTTGACCAACCAATAGACACTTTGGGGTGAACCTAGGTTTTTCTGCCTAGGTCATTGCATTTCAGTCCCCATAGTTTGCAGTCACCCTAGGAGCTAGCCCAGGGAGACGATTTGGGCATGTATGGTCAGTCCGGTTAGATTATTCCAACATGTATTGCATGTTTTGCCAGATAGTTCGATCACGTGTAGTCTTTTCAACCAGATTATTAAGGAGCTAGCGAGTTTTACTAGTGTTCAGAGTTCTAGCTGCTTGGTTGTCAGTTTGGGCCGTGTGCAACTAGCTTCCAAGGGAGGGCTACTAGTTTGCCAATGAGTTGACATCATCAGTTGAGTCCTTTGAATGCAGTTAATGTGAGAAACTTCGAGGACAGAATTTTTATGAGGATGAGAGGTTATAAAACCTAGCTTCGGGTTAAGGTTTTACCCACTTGTATTTTGCCTAGTTCAGGCCAATCTTGAGTCTGTTTGACCGAGCTTGAGCTTGACTAATTTTTAGACCATGAGTAAGGGGCTCAGATGGACATAGGAGCATGCTATGGTGGTTGAGTATGCCTGACATGTAGATAATAGATTCAATTAGGCTACAACAGAACTCTAGTTATCACTGTCACAAGTTATACAAATGATTTTTTTATTGATCTAGGCAATTGCAGCGTTTAGTATCTATTTGGGATTTTCAAGGTATCTCATTTGCATTCATCATAAGGATTTTGGATCCCCAGATTTTGCCCTTGTGGGCCCTACTTGATTGAGTTCAGGGTTCGAGGCCCATTTAGCCTTTTCCCCTCGATTCCTGCCTATAGAGTCACTTTAAGAACTTGAGTCGATTTTGACTTTGAACGTTCTTGATCCAAGCTTTTCGTCCATATGGACATTGCATATACACATAGGTGGGCCCCACCAGGCTAAGAGTTGTTAGATGTTTCGATCTTGCCATGTAGTAAGATCTAAGCCGTCCACATCAGCTCTAGCATTCTCCCTATGATTTTCAGTGATTTTCCCAAAATTTTGGATGATTTTCACCTTAGCACTGCTGGCAAGACCCTGGCCCTTCTCTAGCCGCTAGATTGGTACGGCCGTGACCACCTCATGGCTGGCAATCGGTAAGTGCCCACCATTGCCATTGGAGCCAGCGTAATCACCGGCGACCGAGTTTTTATCATTGTTCATCACTGCCACTACCACCTTTCGGGCCATTTTCTGGCTCCGGTGACTGTCCTCCTACGAAGCCGACTACCTTGCCAGCTTCCTCTTGCTAAGATCTTCCATTTGAGACAGACACCAACCACACGGCGGTGATCCTGCCCCTTTTAGGTCATTTTTGGCGAGCCACCGATCGGACTCCACCCATCGCCACCACCATCATGTTCCTTGGTGCATGGGTCGCCGATCCCGACAAGCGGTGACCCCAGTCAAGTTGCCATCACTATTTTTTGGTGGCAGGCATCGGCTGCCCCTTCCAATTCGTTTGCCCATGTTCACATCCGCCTACCCATGTTTGTGTCAGCCTTGACATGCCCAAGTCCACCAATCCGAGCCCATGTCCATGTCCATAAGTCCAGTTCATGGTTGCCCAGTCTGTAACACCCCAAATCTGGTTCATGCTCGGGAAACGAAGTGAAATATCACTTGTCCCGATTGGGTTGCCTAACCCAAGCCTAATTCTTGCAGATCTACTCTCAGCATCTCAAGATGGAAGATGTCAATCGCTTTTCATGGATGAATGCACAAAAACTCTAACATGCTACTACATGGATGATAAGACAATCAATTTACATACCAAAATAAAATTGATAAAATTCGTAAGATATAACGGAAAAAGTGTTACCTAGAAGTGTAATTAAGAGTCACCCAATCAAATCAACATGTATAAACATATATATAAATATATCATGCATTGACATTTACACAAAATTCTAATTTGCTACATAAGTTATTTTGAATCTTGTGTCTCGACCCATCTATGCATTCTATTCACTTTTCGCATCCAACTCTAGGCCTTACTTGTTGTACATATTCATTATCTAACAATATTACTAAAACATATGTATTCAAGTGTCACAATTAGAAATGCTGCTACTAAAGCAAATATCATATCACATCATCTAATTATATCTTAAATTATATCATATCATTCTCAATATAATGACAGCAACAACAAAACAATAACATTCTATCATCTAACATGTGTGTGTGCAACAGACTTCACAGCTCCTCCGTCCAGGCTAGCACATCCAACCTATGCTCATCGCCTACATATATTATAAAAACACATCAATAACAAATGTTACTGGTGCAAAATATAGCTATAGCAAACTGGCTATGAGAGCTAACTCTCATATGAAGAACAACATTTATGTACTTCACCAAAATTCTCTAAAAAGCACCTACTGAGGAGCCACCAGGCTGCAGGCCCGGTAACATCCCGAACTGACTGCTTTGCTGATGCCTCTCTTGGCATTTTCTCATTTCATTAGCTGATCCCTCAGGACTACAAGTATATCCTAAGCCCTCTCTTTTCCTCCATAATCCTCCTTGCCTTGAGCACAAAAGTTGAGTACTCTCAAGCAGTCACCTTTAGTACCCTTTGTAACTGGGGGCAATTACAGGCAGGATGGTGGTGGTATGGGGTGCCTTTGGCACCAGCTTGGTGAGCCCGACTTGTCTATGACGTCAACGAGATCGACAAAGGTGGCAACTCATTGGAAAAAGGGCAAAATAAGGGCAATCGGTGGTGGCATGTGGAGATCCAACCGGGATGGACAGCATTGGGCTATGCTCCAGTCGGGAAAGGTCGCGGGAGGGTGGGCGACGTTGAGGCAGCAACTTGATGGTGGCGGCGATGATCATCGGCGGTGTCGGCAGTAGGTAAAGGGGTGGTGTCGATGGTTTGGAATTAAATGTGTTAGGGGGAGTGAAGACGAGTGGTCGAGGGGAGAAGACGAGTGGTCAGGGAAAGAAGACGAGTGGTCGATGGGAAGAAAACGAGTGGTCGGGGTCGTCTCGTAAATAGAACTTCACTCGACTCCGACTCCGACTTGAGTAAAAAAAATAACAACTTGTAATAATTCCTGAAAAAATCCAAAATATAAGGAAAAATCTCATAAAATATAATACAGACCATAGCATCACAGTAACATGCTCTATAGCTAATAACCCACTCAAACTGCTTGTAACACTTCCTAATACATTATTCGGCCTAGACAAATAATTATATGATCTAATATTAAAATAAATAAAGAAAAATCTAGGCGAACTCTTATATATTCTAATGATTTATTCTACTGTTGTCTTACTGATGTTATCATTATATACTTTGGCACACATGATCTCATAATTCATAACACAGTACCAGCCTCAGCTCGGTACGCGTGTTCTAAAATCGACCCGACTGAAAATAATAATCAAACCGATCGGTTCAGACTATAAAACACTAACTTGGGTCATCGGTTTCACATAGTCAACCCAGACCGAGATGGTTCAACCATTCGACTCGGTCTAGTTCAGCTCAATTGACCCGGTTGAGTCATTTTTTGAACGTTTTCGTCAGTTCTTACCCCATTTTCAGTAATTCGAGAACCCTTATATTAGTTTAGATGAATATTGACATAATTTACAATGTTTGGATGTTATGATTATTTTCTTTATTTATTTATTTATCTATTTATTTGTTCAGGTGTACGTTATTATTAATATACATTTAATTATGTATTCTTCTATTGTAAAACTATGATATTATTAATATTCATGTTTAATGAGTATTAACTAATTTATTTATTTATTTATTTATTGAATTATTTTATATATGTTTATTTATGTATTTATATGTTTACTAACACAACTATAGGTTGATATTTACTTATGTTTAGCCATTTATTTATATAGTATAATTATATTATTATTTTATGATTATATTGTTATTTATGTTCATGTTTTTAATTATCTATGTGTGTTTTTCATTATTTATTTATTTATTATTTATTATTTATTATTATTATGTCTCAATTTGTGGACTACATGTTTAGTTGAAGGATTATTTAGCACTGTCTTATTTATTACGATGTATTAATGACGTGAGCAGACAGTACGAGCGTGCATCATGTAGAATTGTTAGTATTTTATTTAGCAGTGGGTTTCAATGCAGGTTATGGAGTTTGAGCTCACTGTAGTTGTATTGATGCACTCGGAGCTTGGACCATAGGTTCCGTATGACTCTCCCTTTGCATGATCTCTGCCTTGACACCCTGCGTGTTGAGTTAAATTGTGTTTTAGACGGAGGGCATCAATGACATTTTATTGGATCCCTCCAATCTCAGGCCATTTAGCCATGTTTTCTACACATGTTTAATAAACTACAAGGATGAAATCCCTTGTTAGTTTTCGAACTTAAGCTCAAGAAATGTATGATACAAGCCTCTTCCATAAACCTATTATATAAGTACACTATTTTTTATGGATTTCACGAATAAGAGTGTGAGCGGTAAGGAGATATGTATCAACCGCACTAGTACTACTTTAAAACAAAATTTATGGCACTAACGTAACTGTTCCTTTTGCATGCACAACGACACTTGTTTAAGTATGTTTGCTTATTGCCCAGTGTGAGGCTATTCTGAAGTTTCCTAAGTTTTTGTGTGTAATGGAATACTCATTTACCAGTTTCTACTAATTATTTTTCGGACTAGTAACACTCATTATTGGCATTTTTTATATTATATATATATGTCTTTCAATCTTGAGTCGAGTTTAGTAAGAGGACATATAAATACTACACACACTTAAGCTTAACATAATTTTTTTCTTTCTTACTTTTATTTATATTTGATGTGTTTTGACTAATATTTAACAATGTCTTCCATTGTCATGACGCCAAGCAAGTTGCTTTGATCTATTTTATTGATCGAGTTTTACCTACCAACAACTAGGGCTGCTAATTGAGCGAGCCAGCTCATGACTTATTTTCGACCATATAATCGAGCCCGTTTCAAGCTCCCAAATGAGCTTATAATCGAGCTAGTTTTGAGCTCCCAAATGAGCTGGTTCCAAGCTTGTCAAAATTAAATAGTTTTAGTGTATTCGAGCTCGAATAATATAAAAATGTTTGAGTCAATTTCGAGTATATATGTTCAAAACTCGTTTGATATCGAGTCGAGTTCGAACGAACTTCAAGCTATTCAAGTCGATTTCGTATTGTAAAACAAACAATTGACTCAATTATGTATAGTAAATTGGTCAATGAGTGAATATAAAGGTAATTCATATTTTATATCCACACATTTTCTATTGTTGATATATTTTTTAATATATATTCTTCTCTTCCTACTATATTTTTAATTGTACATAAACAAATAAGTTCATCATCAAATTTGTTTGGAACATCGAATATTGAAGAATGAGAAGATATTGATGATTGTGTCTATAATGAGCTCTAAGAATGTTATATTTAGTTTCTACTCTTCTTGTATTTGCAAAATATTTCTACCAGTAATTAACATTTTGTATATTTTTACATGTAGGTGAGCTACATTGGATGGAGAATCAACTAGTAGAATATTTTTTCTTTGAAGTATATGTAATATTGGATTACATTTTGATGTCAAAGATTACTTTAAAGCTTCTATACATCAATTATCTTTTATTTAACGTGGAAATGTACCTCTGTCACAGGGCTAATTTTAGGACCCAAAAATTTTCAATCCCAACCAGTCCTGTGCGGCATATTCTCACCACGAGAACACTCAGCCTAACACCAAGTACACACTATGGAACAATATACGGAAGCCAACGCCACAAACACCCACCTTTTTGTGTTCGGCTGTATTCTCGCCACGAAAACACTCAGCCTAACACCAAGTATGCACTATGGAATAATATACGGAAGCCAACACCACAAACACTCTACCTTTTTGTGTTCGGCCAACTCCACAACCAATCAACCCTTCGCTCGATCCCCCGTTCTCGATCACGTTCCAGCAACGATATAGCACCCATGACTATCAACACCCCTGACTGTCACAGGCTAATTTCTAAATTCCTAAGTATGAAGATGACTTTTATCTTTTTTTCTAAATAAGTCATTTTGGGTTATTTTATTTATTAAATATCAATTTTATGTATAAACTTAATTAATTTAAATGTATATCATGATTTGAAATTTTCATAAAATATAATATTAGCCTTACCAATGTTGAAGGCATTATGTAATTGATATAAAATATCGGACACTCGGTCGATCACTCCACCAGACAAAGAAATGTCTATATTTATTTGTTTTTATTCAGTCAAATTTGGTCGGACATGCACCGGACTTTAGTCAGACTCAGTAATTTGGATGTCTGTGGCAACCCCTAATTGGAGATTACTTAATTTTACACGTTAAAATAGTCTTGATTGATTTATCATATTTGTAGTACAAAATCACAAATTGAATAGGTGCTTCCTATTATCCTTTTCGCACAAAGATGTATTAGGTGAAAATGTGGTAGTAATAATCCATTGTATTAGGTGAAAATGTGGCTCTTTTCATGTAGGAGGGAAAAGCAGTGGCGCAATGGGTGACAAAGAGAATTTTGAATGTGCAGGAACCTACAAGCCGGTGCCGGCTCACAGGCCACCGTCCTATGCTTCTAGTTTTTCCTTGTGTGTTCGTCAATGATCTGTTAGGGTGGTTTGCTGGCAGTTTGTTACGTTTGCTGGGATGACTCTCAAGGCTTATTGGCATCTATATTTGCTCAAGGCGAAGGTTGTGGTCTATCATGCTCTTCTTCCTTTTTCTTCTTCTTTAGTCTCTCTATTTGATTGTAAATGTGTAGTTACGGGCTGGGATCCAACTTCCTTTCTGTCACAGGGTCGATTCTTGGGTTAAATGTTTTGCCCTAAATCCTCTCCCATGTAGCATATTCTCAGCTCCGAGAATACTCAGCCTGCCACAAGTTACACAATAAATAATAAACACCCGGAAGCAACTCCCAAATACTACTAGTACTTAGTTACTATCACAACTTAGAGGTTAACTAATCATCGAAACCAATTAAAACCTCAATACCACAACCTCTCTTTATTCCCAACACTCGGCACTGCAAACAACAACAATCATCCATTCAGATATCTAATTACCAACAATATCGATAACCAACGATCAAGTTCTACCGATCACTGTTTTCTACTCCTTCGCGATATCCTTTGCAACCTCTGTACCATGAGTACCACATTGCTCTCTGGGTCAAGAAATCAGCACCAGAATAAAAACCTCATTTGGGGTTAACTCGTACAACTATTTACACCTTGCCCAATCACCCATGTTCAATCACACACAAGCATGCGTGATACAATATTCTTGGTTATCATTATTCCCTACTGATAAGCTGTCCCAAGAACCAAGTAGAAACCCTTCTAGTCACCACCTGATCTTCACCTAATACTAATTCTAGTGCTCAGCTGTGCCGACCTCTACCCTTGCTCGTCCCAGTATCTAGTCCTCAAACTAGTCATGTTGTAAAATTCAACCATGACCTAGTAGTAAAGCTTCTTTCCTAATCACAACAAACAACAAGCTAGAACGCAGATCTACAAGAAACACTCCCAACCTTATATTAACCCAATAATAAAATGAATACAAGTACTTTCTCGACCTTGTGGACAACCCCACAAGGCTCTTCCCAATGCTACTTGTTGACAAAGGGGCTCACCTTGATCACCCCTCTAACAAGCAATCCTTAAAACTGCACACACCTAATCAAAGACCCTAATGGGAACAACTAATGCATGAATTTAACTCAATCAAACATGAATCAAAATCAGTAAGAAAGACATATACAAGTGTACCTTAATCAACCCCAAAGATCCCTCAAAGTTTGAAGTTTTAATTCCTACACCAAGAGCCTGACCATGGAAACTTCCTTTTCTTCTTCTTCCTTTATTCAGCCCTCTTCTTACAATGGAGATGTTGAGACCTCTCGTAAGTCCCCACAAAGACAGGCTCTCTCTCTTGTGATTGATCCCCTCTCTCGTGATGATCTCATATGTCTAAGGATAGGGCCTAGTTATAAAAATTATTTCCTACTGATAAGTTGTCTCGAGAACCAAGCAACCCTCTTAGTTACTACCCGATCTTCACCACACACCAATTCTAGTGCTCAACCATGGTCGCCTCTATCCTTATTCGTCTCGGTAACTTGTCCTCGTAACTAGCCACATAGTAAACTTCAACTACGACCCAATACTAAAGTTTCTTTCCTGATCACTACAAACAACAAGCAAAAACACAAATCTACAGGAGCCACTCCCAACCTTAAATTAACACAATAATATAAGGAATACAAGCACTCAAATCCTCTCAAGCACTTGCTCACCCTTATGGATAACCCCCCAATGCTCGTCCCAATGCTACTTGTTCACAAAGGGACACACCTGGATCACCCCTACATCAAGCAATCCTTACAACTATATACCCCTAGTTGAAATCCCCAATGAGAACAACTGATATATGAATTTAACTCAATCAGACAAGAATAAAAATCAGTAACAAAGGCCTACACAAGAGTACATTAATCAAGCTCCAAAGATTAACCATGGCAACATCCTCCTTCTTCTTCCTTGATTCGGCCTTCTTCTCACAAAGGAGACGTTGAGAAGTTTCCTAAGTCCACTTAAAGAAACTATAACGACCCAGCCCAAAGTGCAACGTAATGGGCTAAGTCATCTCTTTAAAATGGGTACCCCGAAGTTAAAGATCTATAGTCCATTCTCACTTATAAACAGGATCTTCTCCTTAGATGTGGGACTAAGTTGAGGGATCTCACAATCCACCCACCTTAGGAAATTTCATCCCCGAAATGCCTATTCTTGGCCCGTTGCTAGCCCCAGCCCACGTCCTTTCTGGCCCGTGACCGGCAGCGTAGCCAACGTTTCTAGTCTTGGCCCGTTGCTAGCCCCAGCCCACGACCTTTTGGCTCATGACCGGCAGCCTAGCCAACGTCCCTAGTCCATCCCACCATCTAACACAGAACTAGGTCGGCTCTGATACCATTTGTAATGACCCAGCCCAAAGTGCAACGTAATGGGCTAAGTCATTTCTTTAAAATGGGTACCCCGGAAGTTAAAAATCTCTAGTCCATTCCTACTTATAAACAGGATCTTCTCCCAGTAGGTATTAAATGTGGGACTAAGTTGAGGGATCTCACAATCCACCCACCTTAGGAAATTTCGTCCCCGAAATGCCTATTCTTGGCCCGTTGCTAGCCCCTACTCATGTCCTTTCGGCCCATGACCGGCAGCCTAGCCAACGTTTCTAGTCTTGGTCCGTTGCTATCCTCAGCCCCCGACCTTTTTGGCCCGTGACCGGCAGCCTAGCCAACGTCCCTAGTCCATCCCACCATCTAACATGGAACCAGGTCGGCTCTGATACCATTTGTAATGACCCAGCCCAAAGTGCAACATAATGGGCTAAGTCATTTCTTTAAAATGGGTACCCCGGAAGTTAAAGATCTATAATCCATTCCCACTTATAAACAAGATCTTCTCCCAGTAGGTATTAGATGTGGGACTAAGTTGAGAGATCTCACAATCCACCCACCTTAGGAAATTTCGTCCCCGAAATGCCTATTATTGGCCAGTTGCTAGCCCCAGCCCACGTCCTTTTGGCCCGCGACTGGCAGCTTAGCCAACATTTCTAGTCTTGGCCCGTTGCTAACCCCAGCCCACGACCTTTTTGGCCCGTGACCGGCAGCCTAGCCAACGTCCCTAGTCCATCCCACCATCTAACACAGAACCAGGTCGGCTCTGATACCATTTGTAACGACCCAGCCCAAAGTGCAACGTAATGGGCTAAGTCATTTCTATAAGTTAAAGATCTCTAGTCCATTCCCACTTATAAACAAGATCTTCTCCCAGTAGGTATTAGATGTGGGACTAAGTTGAGGGATCTCACGAAACCCTCCCTCTTTTATGATAGATTTCCTCTCTCTCTCATGATGATCTCATATGTCGAAGTATACATTCTATTTATAAGAATTGTTTCCTACTTCGTTGCCAACTCCAACTTGACTATTAGGAAAGAGTCAACACAGTGTCTAACTCTTCTTAATACCTTTCCCAAGTCTAACAAGACCTGAAACACATCTCACTTGTTGTTCCAGACATTCCTATTTGAACTCCACAGTTGTGGAAAACCCCCTAAGCCAAAGAACCTCAAAACCCAAAATCCGACCCCCAAATAGGAGGGTTTGATCCCGCCTCCACCAACACTCCCTCTCGGCTCCTCATAGTCAACCATGATGTCCAACTCTAGAAATTCTCCAAGTCGTTCAAGACCTCCACCCTAAAGTATCAACCAAGGCCAAGTCCATTAAGAAATCCCATGGTCACTGACTTGCCCATATGTACAATTGTTACTGGTATTCCTACTTGTGAAAGGATTCCTATTGCAACTAGGAAACCTCAACCAAATCCCACAACTCCACTTTCTAGTTCTCATCATTACCTAGCATGTAAAACCCAACTTCGGGTTAGAGATTTTATCAGCTTGAAGTTTGCTCGATTCGGGCCAATCTTGAGTTGGTTTGAGCGAGCTTGAGCTAGACCAATTTTCAGACCATGAGTATTGGCCCAGATGGCTGTATAGGAATGTTATAGTGGCTGAGTATGCATGACATACAGATGATCAGTGTAAAAACCATGATTTTTATTACAAGACTTGAACCTAAATATTATGAAATAAATATAGATGAACCAATATGGTTGGTTATCAAGTCGACCGGTCATGGTTCGACTTAAGGTCACCTAGAAAATACCTATTCATGAATGGATAATGGGGTATGAGAATTTAATGAAGGGGCTCATTGAACCTAGGAAATACCAATGGATGATGGGGTATGAGAATTTAATGGAGGGAATGGTTGAAGTGTATATATATGCAGAAGGAGGGAGTATTTCATCCCTCATCTCCGTCCCAGGTGACCTCCCCATTACTGTGTGAGTATTTCATCCCTCATCTTATTTGTTTCCATTAGGATTCTTGCATGCAAGGTTTATTGAAGACGCCCTACCAAGTTGCTAGATCTCCAGCGTCTTATGCATGGGGTTCTTGTCGATTGCTTAGTTGTTTTGTAATTGGACATGTTAATAATTAATTATCATTAGAATTGCTGAAAATTTAATAAGAAATGAAGACTAACATGAACTAATTACATCATTTAAAATTGATAGTATATTAGTCATGTAAGTTGCATGTAGGTTCATGCAAAATAAAATTATACTAATGTATAATTTTATGCCCTCATTCATATTAGGTTCACGGGTCACAGTCAGACAAAATCACAAGTCAGGTATGTATAATAGGTAGAACATCGTACTTACTTTGTTGGTAGCCTAGGTCGGCCTGAGCCCAGATTCGACCACCATGCACCGAGTGTAACCGGGGTCAAAGAATTGACTCAGTCTAACACGGGGTCATATTATGTGCGTAAATTGTGTAATGCATCGACATTGTTTTGAAGTAGTGATAGCCGCCCCATCAAAAGGCTACGGCCAGGGTGAGCGAGGCACAACGATTCCTCCATCGCACGGGAGTGCAGTGATAGCCTCCCCATAAAAAGGCTATGACCGGGGTGTGTGAGGCACTGGCACTAGAATTGGCAGTGAGAGCTTCCCCACAAACGGGGCATAGCATTCACCGAGTACAATGATAGCCTCCCATAAAAAGGCTACGGCCGGGGTGTGTGAGGCACTGGTACTAGAATTGGCAGTGAGAGCTTCCCCACAAACAAGGTGTAGCATTTACCTGAGTGCAGTGATAGCCTCCCCATAAAAAGGCTACGGCTAGGGTGTGTGAGGCACTGGCACTAGAAGTGGTAGTGATATCTTCCCCACAAATGGGGCGTAGCAATCACCTGAGTGCAGTGATAGCTTCCCCACAAAAAGTAGAATGTACTTGATTTGTTTTATTTATTATACTACTTAGTGTTGTAATCACTAACGCAGAATTGCCTCCGCAGGTGTGCAGATACGAAAGTAGGTGATTGACAACCAGGGCATGGAGCAAAAATAAATATGAGGACTCCTTTTATTATTTATTTTAGAAATAAGTGTGGCTACTAGGAAACTATCTAAGACTATGGGATCTTTATATATGTTTTTGTTAAAAAAAAATGTTAGACATATTTGCTTAATTGTGAGTAACACCTGGTCAGCTAGGCCCACAATGTTATGACAAATGGCCGGGTCGTTACAATCAGAGCATGAGCTATCAATGTATAAGCAATGTATACAGATGATTTGTATGAGTTAGCCTGGGTTTTAAGCCTAGATTTAGGCTGTTACAGCATTTAGTATATGTTTGTGATTTTTAGGGTATTTCATTTGCATGCATCATTGGGATTTTGGATCACCAGATTTGCCCCTGTGGGCCCAGCTTGATTGAGTTGTATGTTTTATTCCAATTGAGTTTAGGGTTTTGAGGCATATTTAGCCTTCTTGCCTCAATTCCTATATATAGAGTTACTTTTAGGACTTGTGTTAGTTTTAACTGTACACTGTCTGATTTGTGCTTTTTGTCCATATGTATATTACATATACCCATAGGTGGGTCCCACAAGACCATGAATTGTCAAACTTATAGATTGTGCCACATAGCAAGATTTGAGCCGTCCACATCAACCCTAGCATTCTCCCTTTAATTTTAAGTGACTTTCCCACGATTTGGATGGTTATCACTTTAGCATTACAACCACTTTGGCTCACCGCCGCCAAGACCCCAACCCTTCTTTTGCCATTGGATTGGTATGATTGTAACCACCTCGCAGCCAGCTATCAGTTCGTATCCACCGTTGCCATCGGCGCCGCCATAGTTTCTGTTGGCAACTAACTTTTTATCACTGTTCATAACTACCACCGCCACATTTCAAGCCATTTTTCGGCACCGGTGAGTGTCCTCTAGCAAAGTTGACCATCCCAATAGCTTCCCCTCACTAAGATCTTCCGTTTGAGACCGACACTGACCTTCGTTGTGGTCGCGATCACCGTCAGCCACTCACACTTTCGCATAGGGGGTTTCGATTGTTTTCATCCATTTTCCAACCAGTCAACCGACGGACACCACCGACTGTCAGTGCATATAGTTTCCTCACTCGACGATCAATCTTTTGAGATCACCCATGACCATCGCCGTGGCCACGATCGCCACTGGTGACGTTGCTGCACCCGATGGCCATACTGCTCCTTTAAGGCCGTTTTCTGCCCAACCATTGCCTTGACTCTGTCGATCGTCATTACGATCATGTTCCTCGTCACATGGGTCATCGATCCTGACTGGCAGCTACCATAGCCGCGCTGCCGTCGGCATTTTCCGGCCACGGGCACACAATTGCTCCCCGTCCGGCCCGTTTGCCCTTGATCGGGTCCCCCTACCCGTGTTCGCGTCCGCCTGGATCATGCCCGAGTCTACTAATCCAAGTCCATGTCAGTGTCCATCAATCCAGTTCCTGTCCGCCTAGTCAACCCAGCCCATTTTGAATGTAACCCTGACCAAGTAGGTTCATCCCATTCAACTCGGTCTAGCTCAGCTCAGTTGAGACTGGTTCAATCATTTTCGAACTATTTTTGTCCGTTCTTACGCCATTTTCGGTAATTTGAGAACCCTTATATTAGTTTAGATACATATTCAAATGATTTAGCATGTTTGGATGCTATGATTATTTTTCTTTATTGATTATTTTGTTTATTTATTTATTATTATTATTATTCATTTCTTATTATCGTGTGTTTATTGATTACCGTGCATGTTTATATGATTATTTATTATTATTAATGATATATTTACTTACTAATATTAGTCTTATATATGTTTACTAATTTGTGATATGTATATATAATTATTTATTTGTATTTAATTATGTATTCTTGTATTGTATAACTACGATATTATTATTATTCATGATTAATGAGTATTAACTATTCATTTATATTTTTTTATTGAATTATTGAATTATTTAATTATTTGTATGCTTACTAACATGAGTATAAATGATATTTACCTGTGTTTAGCCGTACATTTATATAGTATAATTGTATTATTATTTTATGATTAAAGTATTATTTATGTTCATGTATTTATTATTTATCTAATTATCTATGAGCACATTTCGTTATTTATTTATTTATTTATTTATTATTTATTATTATTATGTCTCGATTTGAGTGTCACATATTTAGTTGTAGGTTTATTTAGCACTGTCCTATTTATTAGGATGTATTGATGATGTAAGCATATACTGACAAGCATGCGTCATATAGAGACATAAGTATTTTCCATAGTAGTGGGTTCCATTTAGGTTACGAAGTCCGAGCTTGCCGTAGATGTGTCAATGCACTTGGAGTTTAGACCACAAGTCTATAGGACTCTCCCTTTCCTTAATCTTTGCTTGACTCCATACGTGTCGAGTTAAATCATGTTTTAGGCATAGGACAACATCGAAAACATTTTTTGGATTCCTCTGACGTCAGGCTATTTAGCTATGTTTTCTACACATGTTTAATAAAAGTATAAGGATGAGATCATGTAAAACCCCAGTGTTGGCTTAGGGTTTAACCCGTTTTAGTTTTGTCCAGTTCGGGTAGTCTCGAGTCGATTCGAGCGAGGTCGAGCCAGAACAATATTAAGAATATGAGTATGAGGCCCAGATGGTCGTATGAACATGTTACAATGGCTGAGTATGTCTGACATGCAGATGATAAGAGCATGAGTTATCAGTGTGTACAAAGGTCTACAGAGTTGTTTGTATGTGTTAGCAAGGATTTTAGGCCTACATCTAGGCCATTCAGCGTTTAGTACTCATTTGGGATTTTTAGGGTATTTCATTTGCATGCAGTACAGAGATTTTGGACCATCGGATTTTGCCCTATCGGCCCAGTTCAATTGCGTTTAGGGTTTGAAGGCCCATTTACCCTTCTTGCCTAAATTCCCGCCTATAGAGTAAATTTCGGGACTCAAGTCAGTTTCAAGTTCAAACTATCTCAATTTGAACTTTTGTCATATATATAGTGCATGTACCCATAGGTTAGCCCCACTAGGTCACGAGTTGTTGGACGTCCAAATCGTGCGACGTGCAGCACCCGGCGATTCTCTGCCTCAACCTCGGCCAATGAATCGGAACCTCCATGAATGCCTCATGGTCGGCTTTCTAGTCGTACCTCTCACAACCACCGGCCCAGCCCCAATCGCCGCCAGTGAGGGAGTTTTTAGAGCCGGTCTCCGCCACCAACGCCACTGTTCATCTATCCGCCACCAATCCCTTGTTGGTTTTCGAATTGAAGCTCCAAAAATATATAATACAAGCCACTCTCCTGAGCCTATTATATGAGTATGCACGTTTTTATGGATTTCACGAATAAGAGAGTAAGCGGTATGGAGATATCAATGAATCGCACTTGTACTCCTTCAAACCATGAGGTAGTGCAGTGTATGGTGGTACTGCGTAATGGAGCGGATTTCTATAAATTTTGGCACTACCTTAACTGTTCTTTTTGCCACTCGAATACCGTGGTGAGTGATATGGAAAGTGTGAGGGGGTAAGTGCTGTATTTATATATGAATATAATTATGAGCCATGCCTGCCAGTTGGCAATTACTTAAGTATGTTTGCTTACCTCCCAATGTGAGGCAATCTTAAAGTTTTATAAGTTTTCAAGGGTAATGTATTACCCATTTGCCATATTATATTAGTTATTTTTCAAACCAATGACATTCGTTACTTACAGTTTTCATATAATATATGTAGGTCATGGAAATCCTCATTGACTTTGATGGGAGGATAGATAAACGCTACACACACTTGAGCTCAACGCAGTATTTACTTTCTTACATTTATTTATATTTGATGAATATTTGGCAATGTCTTCCATTCTCATGACCCCAAGATAGTTGTTTCGATCTATTTTATCGATTGAGTTGTACCGACCGACAACCTTAATTGTGACTCAACTTAATCGCAACATTTCTAATTCCGTTCTTAAATTAACCAAAATCGGGGTGTTACATATCCCTTATTCGTTTTCGAACTGAAGCTCTAGAAATATATAATACAAGCCTTTTCTATAAACCTATTTTATAAATACGCTCATTTTACGGATTTCACGAATAAGAAATTGAGCGGTATGGAGATATTTATGAACCGCTCTAGTACTGCTTCAAACCTTGAGGTAGTGCAAAGTAAGAGAGTACTGCATAACACAATACATTTCCGGAATTTGTAGCACTCACTTTACCATTCCTTTTGCCACTTGAGTGGCGTGGCTGGTGTAATATGGAGGATGTGAGGGGGTAAGTACACTCATTACTGACATTTTTCATATTATATATTTAGTTCTTGCAATCCTAGTTCGACTTTGGTGAGAGGACAGATAAAGGCTACACACACACTTGAACTCAGCGAAATTATTTTCTTACTTACTTTTATTTATATTTGATGTGTTTTGATGAATATTAAATAATGTCTTTCATTCTCTAGATGCCAAACAGGTTGTTTCAATATATTTTATCAATCAAGTCTTACGTACTAACAACTTTAGAATTGATTACACTCGATCGTAACATTTCTCATTTGGTTCTTAAGTGAACCAAAATCGGTGCATTATATAGCACTTACCTAGTACTTGTCAAGCACTCATTGTCGATAATTCTATGAGCTGCTATAGGTAGCCCCTTCTTGGCATGATTGATCACCACTCTGTAGCGCCCTTGGTAACTCTAACTAGCAACTCTCAATCATGAACAACACTTGCGACCGAACACCCTGCCCAATGCTCGGTACACACTTTTTGTAACCGGATGAGCTCTTGTAGGTTAACGAACACTATCTCTCGCTATACTTGATATCTAGAATCTTAGTAATGCTTGATTCCACTCCTTCGAACCGGATAGCACATACTCTTAGGTATTTCGACAACCTCATAGCATCCATGCTCGGTTGTCACTACAAGTATGACATACGATCAAAAATTGTAAGTTGTTTCCACCACAACAATAGCAATGACTACCTTTTCATTGACCGAGTATACCTATGAATAACATACAAACCCTACGTATCCGAGCAGCCCATGAATCAAAGCAGTAACACTTTCCGTCAGTATATACCCATCTGCATACCCCATGGATGGGGCTTTCTCCGCTGATGCCTGGAGTTTATCTCTGTTATAGGGCAGGGGACGATGGCTAGTGGAATTGCTGTGATACAGCACCTCCTCCGCTCTCCCTTTTTGGCTGAACTCGTGTCCTCGTATATGTCCTCACATCTACTCTTCAAATTTTCATACTATATTAGCTGTGAAAAGGATTTGGAGAATTTTCAGGTGTGTTTGTTAGAGTATTCCTACTCGGTGTTGTCTTTATGGTTTGCTGGGTTGTTTGTGTAAGGTTATGATTGATGTAAGAAACTGTTTCTATAAATAAT
The DNA here is from genome assembly GCA_033002965.1 of Piper betle. Classification (NCBI taxonomy): domain Eukaryota; kingdom Viridiplantae; phylum Streptophyta; class Magnoliopsida; order Piperales; family Piperaceae; genus Piper; species Piper betle. Next base: position 36,261 of record JAURVB010014856.1, read on the forward strand.
TAGTCAATGGCCCCGCACACGGACTATGCTTTCATTATATTAAAATAATTTTTATTTTATAAATAGGATTAAAATACTTCAACATTGTTCAAATCGTAAAACAACTCTAATAAAAAAAATTAAATACACAGATAATAATTGAAGATTAACTAAAGAGGGTATACTAATTTTAACATTTAACTATATTCTATTTCTCCATGTAATTTTTTTAAATAAATGTATAACATAATAGAAAACAATCATATTGGCTAATTAATAGAAACAAAATATGATTATATATTTAAATAAAATTACTAATATTAACGTATTAAATATATCCAATTTTTTTAATAATTTGTGTCGAATTTTTATTTGTAATTTGATTAGTCTCAGTTGAGTCACAATAATATACACTAATTTTTTTAATTACTATTCACCGATTTATATTAGACACACGTTTAAATCAAGAAACTAAATGTATACCTTGGATTAAAAACTCACATTTTATAATGGGTTATAAAGTAGAAAATCTATCGTTTTCATTTTATTTCTATCATTGTCAAACCATAATAGCATTTCATCTTTTCATATCGGGCAAATGAATGTAAGTAAAAGTAAAACTGATTAATAAATTCAGCGAAATTATTTTAACAAAATAAGATATTTTAAAGTTGGTAGAAGGTGTAACTTATCATTTTAATATCTCTACTACTAACACACTATTCCTATTAGTTATTCATGATTATTTTTATTCATACTTGATACAAAATTTAAGATTAATTAATAACACAATATGAGAAATTAAAATGTGAGTTTTATGTTTAGAAAAATCAGATCCATCCTTTAAAATGATTAAAATTTTAGGAACTTTAGAACCATGTTCGGGCGCGGGTTCGTCCGCGTCGGGTTGGAAGGGTTCGGTGGGACCGAGGCGCCCTTGCCGCGCAAAGAGACAGCGGGATGAGACTAAAGAGTCACAAGTATATAACACTTAGACAATTCTTATGCACTCGGTGGGATGGCCATTTCCAATCCTAATTATTCATTTCCATAAACATTCATGCTTGAATGCATGAAAAGAGCAACGTCCTCTCCAATCAGTAGCAGCAAGGGTGGCGTCTCCTTCAATGGCGTCCTTAGTTGCAGCAGGGTGTATTTCAGCAACTCCTTCTTCAAGTCTCCTTCTTCAATTCAGCAAACATGGGTGTCCTCCTCCTAGCAGCAACATCAACCTTCAATGGCGACCTTAATTGCAGCAGGGTGGATTTAAGCAACTCCTTTAATCAGCAAGACAGCAACATGACATTTCCTTCCCCTCACTTCTTCTCCAATGGCAGCAACAAGCAAGGATGGAGGAGTAGGGCGTCCTCCTCCTAGCAGCAACAAGCAAGGATGGAGGAGTAGGGTGTGCTCCTCCTAGCAGCAACAAGCAAGGATGGAGGAGTAGAGTGTGCTCCTCCTACGCAGCAACAAGCAAGGATGGAGGAGTAGGGCGTCCTCCTCCTAGCAGCAGCAGCTTGGGCGTGGAACACCGTTTTCCAGCCCCTCCCCTTTCAACCTGCAATGGCGTCCTTCTTTATAGTAAGCGAACAGCAACTTCGTCTTCCTCAATGCAATAAGTTTGTGACTTTGTCTTCTCCAATGCAATACTTCGTCTTCTCAATGCAATACTTCGTCTTCTCAATGCAATAAGTTTGTGACTTTGTCTTCTCCAATTCGTCTTCTTCAATCTCGTGGACCCCTTTCCCTCCTTCCGAATAAATCTCACGTATCTTATTTCTATTAAATTAGGCATAACCACGGGTTCAACCACGACTGGCTGGGTTAACCGTCATGATTGAGCCGAGGGGTGCGGTGAAAAATTTGGAAGAACAAACCACCACATCAATTCATAAATTAATTAACTATATAAATAAAATTTATTTCTTTTAAAAATTTAGTGTAAAATAAAGGCTAAAAAAGGAAATATGATTCCTAGAAAACACCTTTAGTAAGCTTAATATTGGATCATTTTATAAACTACATAGGTATATATAAAATTTTACTATACAGAATAAAGTTAAAATTTAGTATAAAAGAAATTTTTACTTTGAAAAATCGAATCATAAATTATGTTGTAAATGTTCAAGCATACTTCTGCACATGGAAAATCTCTCATATATCAATTTAAAAAAATCATTTCAGTAACATCTTCAGTAAAATTTACAAATACAACGTAGCACTAGATTATATTTGTAAAAACCTATAACAATAAAAACTTGACAGAGCCCACAAAAAGTATATATGTTAAATTTGAAATTTGAAATTTTATATTTGGAATAAATTTTTAATAAAAATCATACTTGACTATATATTTTTTTGTAGTTGAAAGGAAGGGAAATGAAATTACAAAGAGAAAAATATTGAATTAAAAATGTTATTTTATATTTATATACGGTATAACACTGAATAATCAATGAAAGCATTAAGCTTACATGTATATAAATAAAATACATAATAATAATAAAATTTCAAAATAAAATAACAAACTATATCTTTATTGAAACTAAGAGAACGCAGATAAATTATAAAATGAAGGAGATTTTGTGTGCATTCTAAATGCAAAAAATATTGAAAAAATGTTTTAAAAAAATATAAGAGTCATCGATTACGAAAAATTACAGAAGAAATATTAGAAAACAATATTTTATAATGATTATAATGAAAATATAAGGGGAACTTCACTATCAATACCTACTGCTCCTTGAGCTTCTCCACATCGTTGCCCATATACCATCTTCTACAGCCACTCCAAAGTCTCCAGCTTCTTCTTCGCAAAAGTACAGGGCTTGTTTTTTTCTAGCTAGGTTGTCCTTTGGAATACTTTTACTATCTATAAATTGTAAACGTGAAAAAGGAAGATCATAACTTGTGAAAAAGATTTCAAGCATGGGAGATACTTGTCGAAATAATGCAGCTTCGCCTCAAAAATATAAAATATTACCAACTTCAATGACTTTGGAAAAACATTCAAGTTAACCACCTGTAAATGCTAGTTGTGAGGGTGTAATGTACATGTGCTTTCATAAAAAGTTGTACTTTTTATTAGATTGCATTTCACACAATATTTATTCATAAACATATTATTATGCAAACCTGATTTAAAATTCACACATTGGTGCAATAATCATAAAGTAAGAGTATTATGACTAACTTTTTTCTCCAAACAATTTAAGCTACTGATCATCCTCCATTCATCAAATTTTACATAGAAAAGAGTGATAAAAAACACTTTAATTCAATAATCTATCACATTTCTATTGGTCAATTCTCAAATACATGCAAAGCAAACTAATGTTAAATATAAACCACATCTCATACAAAATTAAAAATAAATAAATGGATTTTTCTCATATTAAAAGTAAAAAAAATTTTGACTAAAAAAATGTGTTACATATTATTTTCATTTGTGTCGTGCTCAAATTTGTTGCATATTGTTCTCGTACGGCCGGTTTTGAACACTAGATGTACATTTATTTCTCAAAAATAGGAAAAAAAGTCATTGGGAAAATATTCAGAAATTAAATTAAAATCTTGCAAAATTTTCAATGGTTATCAACTATTTTTAAAAATGCTAAGTAATTTAAAAATAAGTGAATGCTTTACATGTCAACCAAACACTAGAAAATTCCCTCCACTTTAATTTTATATTTTTTCCCATCCAATTACATGCATGAGATGAAGTATTTTATTTTTTTACTCGTAGCTCTCCTATGAGGAAGAAAAAAGCCGTACCAAATGGATAAACGGTGCAGCTAAAATTATGATAGAAACTCTCTCCGATTATGAAGATGATAGGGATGGATAAAGAAATTGTAATACCCAATTTGGCCCGAAGGGACGGACCGAATCGTTATATTATAATTTGGAAGCTACTCATTTGGATATCGCATATAAACTTTACGGAAGTGGATCTTAACCCTCCTGAAGACAGACACCAGGTTTGGTTTTCATAGAATACATTCAAAGTTCGTACTATAAAGGCGAATCTTAGACTTAAAGGATTCCTATATAAACACCCCTAATCGTAACAGCGGTAGAACCACCCATATGCTATGAGTGGTGATTTTAAAAATTTGATGATCACTTCGAACTGTAAAAGAAGCACACCCCCACTACAGTTTTTAGGTTGTGTGTTGTTCTGTATATCATATTCTTACTACTTAGTTCAAATGATTGGCTTATGTCTTTTTATTAGTTACATGAAGATGAAGGGAGTATTTAAACAAGGGTCATGGTTACCTATTCCACATACCCTACAGGAACAATAATTAAAGCATCAGAGAGTTACACAGCATCATCGAGTAACAGGGCATCAAGCCCTACTACCTCGACTTTGCGTGGGGTCTTCAAGTGGTGTGCACTGTAAGCTCCTCAACTCACATTAATCTAACACACAAACAGCTGTAGCCAAATACATTTCGTATACCTGACTTAGCTCCACGTCATGTTCTAGAACTCTGGGGCTTGTATACCTTGCAAACGATGGTTAGCCTTGTTGTAAAGTATTACAACTTTACAATAAAATATAATAATATAAAGATAAAACATGCTAGCACATCCATCATGACATACATCTGAATCATACAAGGTTCACATAGTTAAGGCATATGTCCGTCATATAGTCATTCACAATATACATAGTCTAAAACAGACAACATATCACAAGGCCCCCGCCACCACCGCAACTCAGCTATCTAATTCATGCACCTAAGCTGGCCATTGCCAAGGAACCTGACCTACATATATTAGAAAACCATGTAAGTAATCAAATAAATTTGATTATCAGTCCCAATAACTATCGGTAAAATACCAAGCTGGCAAATGGGTATTCCATTATCCATGAAAACTTAAGAAACTTTAAAATTGCCTCATATTGGGTGGTAAGTAAACATACTTAAACAAGTGTCAGCGTGCTTGAACAGCTAATATTTACATTCACACATACAACACTTACACCCTCACATCTTCCATATTACACCTGCCATGATACTCAAGTGGCAAAAGAAACGGTTAAGTTAGTGCCACAAATTCTAGAAATATTTTGTGTTACGCAGTACCTTCGTACACTACATTACCTTAGGGTTTGAAGGAGTACTAGTGTTGTCCATACATATCTTCATACCGCTCACTCTCTTATTCGTGAAATCCGTAAAAATGCATGTACTTACATAATAGATTTAATGAAGAGGCTTGTATTATATATTTCTAAAGCTTCAGTTCAAAAACCAACAACGGATCTCATCCTTGTAGTTTTCTTAAATAGGTATAGAAAACACGGCTAAATAGACCGACATTGGAAGGATCCGATAAAATGTCACTGATGCCGTCTTACGTCTAAAACACGATTAAACTCGACACGCAGGCAGTTAAGCAGAGATCAAGCAAAGGGAGTGTCGTACGGACCTGGGTGAGTTGAGCCTCATATTCTATTCGGTGAGCTCACCCACAATAGCTAGCACAAAGATGGAACCGAATAAGAATCTGGTCACATCAGCACGTAAAATGAGGCAAAGCCTCCACACAGCTCAACACATAGCATCACTTAATTATCTTAATTAGGTCCGAAGTGAAGTGTTCAACCTTATTAGGTAACTTAATTAAGGTTTTGGTTTCATGTTCACTTAATGAGTTTTAATTAATTCTAGGGTTTTTTAATAGAATGGGCTTACTAGATGATTTTTCGGATGAGCATAACAATGTCCAAATGGGCTACTGAAATTTGGTTGGGTTGTCCTTTATACTCTAAAGTTCATTGATAAATTCCACCATGGATGGACCATGGGCCAATCAAGCGGAACAAGGTCCGTTAAGCTCGGCCCTAATGTGCTTGAACAGTGTTCCTGGGCTGTACACTAATTTTGTAATTGTTGGTTCATTGGCTAGAGGACTCCAAATAGGCTTGGGTCAGTGGTCCTAGTTAACCAACACACTAAGCTTGAGCCTAGTAATAGTTGGGCCACATTTACTTGGTGAATGTGCCTAGGTAGATTTTACAAGTTGTGTTACTAGATGGGCTGTTTCTCGAGCTATCTAGATCCTAACATATTTGAAATTCACAAATAAAACTGTGAACCTACCCAAATCGCCCCAAAATTGGTCACGGTGCTACTTAGACTTAAGGTAAGGTGTGGACAAAGTTTCCCTCAAATCAAACACATTTAACTTATTTTAAGGTAGTTTACAACTCGAGTGAAAAACTAGTTTCACGCACCATCTTTACATTGTCCACCTAAACACCTTTAAAACACACTTAGATGATTTTTACCCATTCCCAATATTTACATATTTCAAATAAATACTTAGGGTAGTATCATATAATTTTACAAGATTTTATTAGTTTGAAATTTGTGGATTAAAATATAACACAATCACAGATTATGCTCATAGCCATAAACACAGAGGAAATATAAGGCGTACTTATAAGTAATGTTCATGATTATTTAGTGGGTATATTAGGATTTAAATTTTTCCAAAACACAAATTACCATGAAAAATATGGCTTGTTTTGCATCAATAGATTCTACAAGGTCAAAGAGTAAAAATTGGAAAAAGGTGCTCTTATATCACTTTAATAGTCCAAGTCGCCACCTTTCCTCAAATTTTTCCCTCATACATGCATCTTCTAGGGCATGGCAGGTAAAACATCCAACACAAAAGTTGTAGATTTACATGTTATCAGTGTAATAAAATAAGAATCATACAAGTGGAACATCATAATGCCAAATATGATTTTTATACTGAAATAATGCATATTAGTGACCTATGTGTATTATAGAAATCATATTTATTTATTTACATGGCCAAATAGGATATATGAGTACTTAAAATGCTCCTAACATGGATATGATATATATGCAATACAAACTTGTAGGATATAAACACCAAAAATATGAACAACATAGGTAGCCCAAACCTGATGCTAACGAGTGAAGACCAAGGGGAGGTCTTTTGAAACATCCAACATCAAAGCCTACCACCCAAGGGTGCTCTCCAAGGAGGAAGAAGAAGGCCAAGGAGAGTAGAAGAAAGTGGTTGGAGGTGAGGAAGGAAGGATAAATGGTGAAAATATGATGGAAAGGGTGGATTTTATAAAAAAAGGTAGTTGGTTTAGTAATCTCATAATTATGGGTACCATACTTAAAGAGGTATGGGTTTGATAAGGAAGTATGGGTTGGTTTGGTGATAATATAGAAGTATGGGTGCCATACCGATAGAGATATGGGAGCCATACCGATATAGGTATGGGAGCCATACCGATAGAGGTATGAGTGCCATTCCTTGTAGAGGTATGAGCGTCATACCTATATAGGTATAAGTTGGATTAGCTAAAGAATTATGAGTTGGGTTAAGCTCAAAACCCAAAAATTTATTGTTTTTACCCTAAAGTGATCGAACCGGCAATAAAAACCCTCGAGCAGATAGCCCAGGTTTTACAAAAATGTTATAAGATCCTCAAATAATCAGTCTGACATCTAAAGACATTTTATGGTAAGATTCGGTATATTAATGAAGATGTACTCCTTATGATCTGCACTTTAGTGAACTATTTTTTAAGAAATGACTACCCCTTTAATTTCTACTTAGGTCGGTTCATTATAATTATTATATGAATTCACTTTGTTATCGTATTAATTGGGCATAAGTATTTCAAGAACAAAATTAAACATTACATTCAAAATAATTAATAGCACATTCAATACTTACCATATCTTCAATGTCAGCCAACCAATTAAAAAAATAATTAGGTCTATAAATTTGCATTTGTTTTAAGTCGTTATAAATGTAGCTATAAAAGAAAAAAGAAAACTCTTTGAAGATTAAAAATAATGCACAAAAACTTTCGGTCATAAATCATGTAATTATATTGACCCGGCAACAGTAGGGGAAATCTACAAAGTTGGGTCCAGCATGGTCATGGTATTTTTGTGTATGCACTGTCATGTATGGCTTCTAAGGCAATGGTATAGCTTTAAAAAGGGCAAACATGTATCCCTGCCTCTTCCTGCTTTATTCGCACGTAGATCACAGACATGTGCTTTGTTTTGGTTCTCACAAGACCAAAGCATGATTCACTGTGCTATGACAGCGCCTTTGTTCTCAACCTTTGCTACAGAACACCTACTGGAAAGCTTCAAATATTGAAATGGGCAGAGTTGTACAAAATGTGTTTTATCCACTTCTGTTTTTTTGTCCACGCTGTGCACGAGTTGGATAGATGTTCTAGCCAGCTACCTGTTTGATGCTAGAAATTTCTATACATATATTTGATGTGTAAATATTTGAACGGTAGCCAATTATCCAAAATTTTTATATTCCAGTTCTGAAAAATGCCGACCCAAGCAATCTTGGATTTGCTTGCCATAGATTTTTTTGGCTAGATTTCATTGACATTTCTTTCCGGGGCGATTGACATGTGTTTGACAATGTGAATGACCATACGAGCTCAATAATTCTGATAAAACCAATATTGTCACTTCGATCTCCATATCATACAGTTTCATCTCTATCGTATAGGCATCTAACAATTATCTGATTGCCTAATCGTTTTAATAGTATTCATGACCCTCTTATAGACTTCATTTTAGTATTCGTACGCTCTTAATAATGAAAATAATTAAAATTAAGAGATTTAAAATTTCAACCAATCAAATAAATAAAATAAAAACAATATATTAAATCTACTTTTATTAATAAAATTGGATTTTAATACTTATATGATATTAAAAGTAGGAAAATAAGTTATTTAAAATACGACAAAAATTAAATTAAATTATTAAATTAACTGTATGTCTTTGAAATTAGAATCTATCTATAAGTTATTATGTGGTTATCATTTAAAATGAGAATAAAATAAGAATTTATCTTCAAAATATATATGATTAGCATTTATTTCATTATTTAATAAGATAAAAAATAAAAAATCTAATTTTAAAATTAAAATTTATCTCTAATATATCTCACGCATCACACGTGGCATCCTTGCTTTGTTGTAATAGCTTATCTCTCCCTTTAATCAATTAGCGTTTATCAATCCTTAAAATTAGAGTAGACCATCTCCTCGTTTAATTTAGAGTTCATTCATAAATTCAAAATATGTTTAGAAATAAGTTGTGTATGGTGGAACATATATGCCTCACCTACTCTTATTAATAAAAGGGGAGCTTCAGTAGTGACATGTGATTAAAAGCAAGAGATTTAACCGATCAAAATATAACAAAAATAATAAATAATAAATTAAATTATTATAATTTATCTTCTCATTTAAGTAAAATCTACACTTAAAGTCAATTAGAATCTACGTCTAAGAATTATTATAGTCTATTACGATATTTAACAAGAGGTTATGTATAAAATTAAAATTTTTGCTTAATGTAAGTCGTATATGACATGACATTTTGCCTATTTATTATAAATAGATAAAAATAAAATAAAATAATAGTTTTAAATTAAATGCAGATATCATAAGATGATAATTGGTGTACTAAAACACCAAATACAAAGGAAAGAAATCCCTTCGTGTCCAAAGATATATAGGGCGCATATTGCGAGCACTGCACGTGCCCTTTTTCATAACCTTGCAAGATTAAATGATGTATTCAGGGGTTCGAATTGTAAAACCCCAACTTCAGTTTATGGTTTTATCCGCTCATTGCTTTACCCAGATCGGGCAAGTCTTGAGTAGGTTCAGGTTAGTTTAGCTTTTAGATCGTGCGCATAGGGCACAGATGGGCGTATGTGCATGTTAGGGATGCTAAGTATACCCAATATGCTTTAGTTATATTGTGGCAAAGCATAAGTTATCACTGTATACTCCAAGTGTACAAATTTTCTTTGTTTATGTTAGCCTAGGGTTTTAGGGATAGATATAGGTCATTGCAGCGTTTAGTTTCTCTTTGGGCTTTTTAAGGTATCTCTTTTGCATACATAATATGGATTTTTAGACTACCGGAATGCCCTTGTGGTCCTAGTTTAATATGAGTTTCAAAGTTTTATCCAATTGATTTTAGGGTTTTGAGGTCAATTTAGCTTCCTTGTCTCGATTTCCATCCATACAGTCACTTTTAAGCCTCAAATCAGTTTCAACTTTTGTCAACGACGATTTGAGCTTTCTGAAAGACCAGATGACATGTAAAACCAGTGGTCTGAGTAACGGTTTCATATTCGTGAGCCAATCAATTTAACTATTGGTTCTAATCGAGTTAGTTTCAAAACACGTGTATTGATCTAAGGCTGACCGTGTGTTTTGAGCCAACAGGGTTATGTGTACCCGAGTATATTATGATATCATTAGTAGCACAGCAGAAACAAAAAAAAGTTATCATAATATACAACAGTTGCTAGTTTATTTTTTCTTATTTATAGTAGACCATATAATTCGATTTAAGTTGTTTATTGTGTTAGGATGCATTATTTATTGTTGTTTGGTGCGATAGCAGGCTTAAAGCATGTCATTCGAGTTAGAACTCAATTATTTATTTTATAGATTATTTCATTTTATTTTCTATTTTTGGATTATAATTATTAACTCGAAATGAGATCCCTCATTAGTCCCACATCTAATACCTACTGGGAAAGATCCTGTTTATAAGGGAATGGACTATAAATCTTTAACTTATGGGTACCCATTTTAAAGAAATGAGTTAGCCCATTACGTTGCACTTTGGGCTGGGTCATTACAAATGGTATCAGAGCCGACCTGGTTCCGGGTTAGATGGTGGGATGGACTAGGGACGTTGGCTAGGCTGCCGGTCACGGGCCGAAAAAGGTCGTGGGCTGGGATTAGCAATGAGCCAAGACTAGAAACGTTGGCTAGGCTGCCGGTCACGGGCCAAAAGGACTTGGGTTGGGGCTAGCAACGGGCTAATAATAGGCATTTCGAAGACGAAATTTCCTAAGGTGGGTGGATTGTGAGATCCCTCAACTTAGTCCCACATCTAATACCTACTGGGAGAAGATCCTGTTTATAAGTGGGAATGGACTATAGATATTTAACTTTCGGGGTACCTATTTTAAAGAAATGACTTAGCCCATTACGTTGCACTTTGGGCTGGGTTGTTACACGAAAGAGGAGTGACTAAAGTTTTAATTACAAAACTGCCCCTCCCTTTCCTTCTTCTCCACCCCAACGTCTTGACCATATTTTTTTCCCTCATGACAATCACCACCACTACTTCCGACCTCGTCATTGGCAGCACCGCCACCGGTCAGCGCAGTTGCTGTCCACTCACCCAGCCTCCCCTCCTCCTTCCTCCTCCTCCATCTTCCTTCTCTTGACCCTGGTCACTGCCGTTGGAGCACCATTGCCCCTGCATATCACTTGATCGCCATCAGCAACACCACCGCCAGCCTACCTCCATCAAAGCACACCCTATTACCCTTCTCCTTCCTTTCTTGGCTCCTCTCGAACCCGAACACTCCCTGCACTTGCTTCCGGCTGTTAGCTCTGTCGCCGTCGTGGCCATGTTGACGGTCACCGACGGGTCGACTCCATCCTCTCCTCCGACCAACCTCTCCCCTACCCCTCTTTGCGCCTCCCAGCTCCTCCCTCTCCACCCTCGTAGAGTACCTCATCAGTTTTCCTCACAGCCACCAGCCCTAGTCATGCTCGCTTGTCCCTATACCACCGCCGCCACAAGCTATGCCAGCCACTTCCCTCCAGTGAGACATCCCCCACCATACCGGCTAGACCCCACCACCCTCCTTCTTTCCCTACCTCTCCCCTTTGATGAGCATCTCCCCACATGCCTCACTGGTGTCCTGTTTGGTGTAATCCCACCAACACACAACCTTCATTGCAGAGAGGCTGTCGCCTAGCTAGACCCTTGTCCACATCGTAGCCTCATCACCCCCTCCTCCTATTCCTTTACTTTTCGCAGTCGAGCAACCTTTCATTGTAACTTAGCTACCGGCTCTGTTGCAATTGAGCAACCCGTCACGTAAAACCCGTGATTGGAGTCAAAGTTTTACAATAGCGAACTAGTCGATCGAGCTGTCGGTTCGAGTCAAGTTAGTTTCAAGACATGTGCGCTAAGCCGATGCCGACCATGTGTTATGAGCGATGAGGGGGACCCTCAGGTGTACCAGAGTATATAATGATAACATTAGAAAAATGATGAAAATTGAGTTATCAAACTATATGACAATATGCAATTATTATTTATAGTAATCAGTCTAAAATCACTTAGTATTGTATAAATTGGTCTAAAATCTTTCCAATTCAAAAACTTCAGTCAATTTTATATTGGACTAGTAGATTCTTATTTTAGTTGTAATTACATTTGGATATAGCTATGGAGCTGACTCCCTCGCCAATAACCACCGGAACATATATGGCCATCCATCTTTAATTGCCAAAATACGAGCATCTTTGGTGTTGAATCCCAATGTCGGTCTATAGTCGGCAACACTACTTCTTTTGAAAGATAACTCTAAACACAACCATACGTAAAACACTAGTCCGACAAGTCAGGTTTTATAAGCTCGCCCCTAATTTTATCCATATATATATATATATATATATATATATATATATATATATATATATATATATATATATATATATATTGGTCTAAAGTGCACCCATAATGTGTCCATCTGGCACCTGGAAGGGGGTAGATGTCTGACGAAGTCACATGTGATGTAATCCCACTTCCACTCGGGTGGTGGTAACGGCTGCACTAAACTGCCTAGTCTTTCGTGCTCCATCTTCACCTGCTAATAGACAAAACATCACAACACAATGTCAACGTCATCCTTCTTCAACCCTAGCCATCAATAAGATTGGGACAGGTCATGATGGATCTTCGCTAGCCCAAATGCACCATGAACCTCGAATAATGGACTTCACTGAGAATGTCCTCCCACAATCTTGGATAATCCGTAACATCTAGCACATACAGTTGTCCTCTCATCTGATACAGACCATGAACCTCTCTAACCAAACCAGAGTGAGTCCCTTGTACAAACCACTACTCGGGCAACTGATCACTAACTGGGTCTATATAATATTGTCTGTTATGGTCTGATTGATATTCAGCCTCACCATCACTGCTACAAGGTGTTAGCCAGCTACGTCCTCACTCTGATCATCTGAATATATCCAAATGGTTGCTAATCTTGCTCCATAGACTACCTGTCTCCTACTCATGGCTTCTGCGACTATATTGGCCTTACCCAGATGGTAGGCAATGTCGATGTTGTAGCCCACAAGGAACTCCTACCACCTGCTGTAAAACCCACGATTCGAGTCAGGGTTCTATATTTAGAACCGGTCGGTTCGACCGTTATTTTTGAGTCGAGTCAGTTTCAGAACACGTGTACTGAGCCAACGCCGATCTCGTGTATGAGCCATGAGGGTTATGTGTACCCAAGTATAAGATGATAACGTCATGAACACAGCAGAAAAGAATGAGTTATTAGAATATATAAGAGTATGCAGTTCATTTTTTTTATTATGATATATAATGGATCATAGAATTAGTTTTGGGCCGTTACCCGCGTTAGGACGCGTTACGGGCATTTTGGGTGGGTTGATAGTTCTAGAGCATATCATTATGATTTTTTTTGGTGTTGTTTGATTTTACGGGATTTTTCCCGATTTTTATCAACTTTTTTAGGATTTAATACGACTTAGTTATTATACTTGACTCGAGCCGGAGACGAGTCAAGTCTTAATTACAAGTTTGCCACCCAACCATTTCTTCTCCACCCCCGACCTTTTCTCCCCCACGCCCAAACCCTAGCCGCCGCGCCGCCCCTGTTCGCGCGCCACTGCCACCACGGCCGACGCCTACCTGGCCGCCGATCGACACCGCCCAGCCCGGCCACGGCGTCGCCCTGCCGCCCCGACCAGGCCCGGCCACGAGCTGGCCGCCACAACGCGAGGAATCGCCGCGGTGACGCAGCGCTTGCGTCGCCGATCGTGCCGCCGCCGACCGTCGCCACCACGATCAGGTGGTCGGCTCGACGTCCTTGACCCTCCAGCTACCTTCCCCGACCGGAGCAGAGGCCATCGCCGCCCTGGCCAGCCGGATCTAGCCACCCATCGCCGCCGGCTCTGTTTTATGCATTTTCCGGCGAGCCACCACCTCCGTTGGCCGCGTCGACCTCGTAGATGAGTCGGGCTCGCCGAGCCGGTTCCGAGGGTACCCAACACGACCACTTTCCGGCCAATAGACGCCGCCGGCAATTGTCGCCGGAAAACCACCGGAAGCCGCCGGAAAACCGCCAGCAGCTGCCGAAAAACTGGAATTTCTGGAATTCACTGGAATTCACCGGATCTTCCGCGGGGCTCACCCAGTCGAGCCCGTTCGAGCTTCGGACGCCGATGAGCGCCGAATTTGAGCTCCGAGACACGCGACGGAACCCTAGCCGTCGCCAATTGCCGACTACGTGAGGTATAATTACCTCTGATTGAGTTATTTAAAATTGATTATGATTGTTAGTATAACATGCTAGAATTGAATAATTGTCATGATAAATGTATGAGTATGAGTGTAGTGATGATTGCATGATGCAATTAATTGAGAATGAATAGTGAGTGATCTAATGAGGTAGATCGAGTTGAGCATGCTAATCGAGTAATGTAACTTAGGAAAAATACAATAAAATTGGTAGGAATAGGATGAGTAGAATTATTTTCATATTTATGATTATTGATTGTGATTGATGTTTATTGAGTTTGATGCATCATTTAGTTAGCGGGCGTTAGTATTTAGTTTTGATGTGTAGGTACGGAGTAGGAGCTCGCCGCCTAGGCGCGATGACACGCTTGGAGCTTCTACCAGGTCCGTTTAGGACTCGTCTGTTTTACTCTTTTCTATTGTATGTTTGTTTTAATGCCTACAGGACGAGTTAAGTGGCGCTTTATCGGATCCCACTTAACTCGGGCCATTTAACCGAATAGTTTTCCGGATTAATAACCCCTCGAGGATGAGATCCCTCAAGGATGATTTCGAAAACAAGATCCACCACAAGTTGCCTTCGGGCCTATTATATAAATCCCTACCCAGCCCTATATATATGTAGTTTTCGCATTTTCAGTGAGACAAGAGATGGAGAAATCGACTGCACGTACCATGCAGAGGATGTCGTGACAGTCAAAGCGGGCTCTGGATTAGTGCCAGTGGACTGTTCCATTCCCGAGGGATCCTGACAACTCCGCGTTTGAGTTCTTCACACCCGGAGAACGTGGAGGTTTACGGGTACTGTTTAGTACAGCGCATGTCCGGACTTGTGGTTCAAAGGGTACTAAAGGCGACTGCCTGAGAGTACTCGGCCTTCGTGCTCAAGGCCAGGAGAAATATGGAGGTAAGGAGAGGGCTTAGGATAAAGTTTCACGAGAAGTACTGAAAAAGAAGTGTCGAGAGCGGCACAGTACCAGCAGCAGATCAGTAAGTTCGGGATGCTACCGGGTCTGCAGCCCAGTGGCTCCTAAGTAGTGCCCTTCAGAGTGTTCACATGGAGTATATGATGTTTTCTTTCATATGAGAGTTTGCTCTCATAGCCAGCTTGTTATAGTTATTTTATTTTTCGGACCAGTAACACTTGTTACTGACGTGTTTTTATACTATATGTAGGTAATAATCACGAGTTGGAGGAGCCAGCTTGGACGGAGGAGAAATAAGGTCTTCTGCACACACACATTGGGTGATTGAATGTTTAATGTTTTGTTTATGATGTTATTTTATAAACATGTTATGATTAAATATTTGATGCATGACAATGACATGAAATGAAATGATCAGAGTATCGCAGCAAAAGTGTGATGGGTTAGGACCCAAAGTTCAAAGAATGATGAATATGGTAGATTAGAAGTCTGTGTGAATGCTATTGTTACTATGCGTATATATGCTTGAATATATGATTTTGATAGGGTGGCCCCTATTACATTTTTAGGGGAAATTCTGTCCTTTTCATTTTAGAATTTTTCCTAATTTTGATTGTAATTGTGTTGGTGTGAAAAATTGGTTGCATGTCATCCATGTAGTATCCTGTTAGGGTTTTATGCATTCATACATGCATATAGCAAGTTGGATCTTCATCCTAAGACGCCGAGATTGGATCCGCACGAGTTAGGTTCGGGTTAGCCGACCTAACCGGGGCCTGTAACATGCCGGTTTGGTTCACGAGTGTGAACCGGATTTGGGGTGTTACACCTGCACTGTCAACTGCTTAGGTCCTTCTTTGTGAAGATGTAGTTCAAGTTCTTATGATCGGTGAAAAGTTGGAAGGCCATTCCATTCCAATAGTGTCTCCATATGCTCAAGGCAAACACAGCTAGTGCAAGCTCCATGTCGTGTGTATGATAGTTTTGTACATAAAATTTCAACTATCAGGATGCATAGACAATCACTCTACCCCTTTACATCAAAACACATCCCAGTCCAATATCAGAGGCAACACTATATACTGTGAAATCCCCATGACCATCTGATAAACTCAACACTAGTCTGGTAGTGAGTTTCTCCTTCAGAGTTTGAAAACACTGCTCAATGAATCAATCCACATGAAGCACTCCTCCTTCCTTGTTAACCATGTGAGAGGGGCTTCCAGGAGGAGAAACCATGTATAAACCTCCTGTAGTATTCGGCCAATCCCAGAGAGCTCTATATCTTTGTGGTTGTTGTAGGTCAGTCCTATTGCAGTATTGCCTCAACCTTGGCTAGATCCTCTGTGATCCTAGCAACTGATATATCATGTCCCAATCCCAAAAAGACTACTTTGAATATCCAAAACTCACACTTAGAGAGCTTCGCATATAAGTAGTGCTTTCATCGAATTTGCAAAGCAATCCTCAACTGTGTTTCATGTTCCTCTATGGACTACGGGTAAATAAAAATGTCATCCACACATACTATCACAAACTACTCTAGGTATGGCTAAAACATTCAGTTCATGAGATCCATAAATTTTAGAGCTATATTAGTCAACCCGAAAGGCATCACTAAGAATCCATAGTGTCTACACCAAGTTTTGAAGGTTTTCTTCAATACATCTTCTTCTCGTATCCTCAACTAAAGGTAGCCCAATCAAAGATCAATCTTTGAATACACTGCAGCTCCTCCAACCTAATCAAACAAATTATCTATCTACGTAGGGGATAATGGTTCTTCACCATAACCTGGTTGATTATTTTGTCGT
The DNA here is from genome assembly GCA_033002965.1 of Piper betle. NCBI lineage: Eukaryota > Viridiplantae > Streptophyta > Magnoliopsida > Piperales > Piperaceae > Piper > Piper betle. The sequence goes on from JAURVB010014856.1 coordinate 53,424, forward strand.
CAATGCACAATTGCATACTGCCATCTTTCTTCCTGACAAAGAGGAATTGAGCGCCCCAAGGTGAGACACTCATTCTTATGAAGCTAAATCGGCCCTATCTACATATCGGCCCTGCTGTCATCCATGTTGGGCTCAATGTTGTTGGGTCCCCCTCCCGGCTGCCCTTGACGTCGGGCTGGTGGTGTGGGGAGAAGTTGCCGCTGTGGCAGTGGGATGTCCTCTCTATTATTGCTGCTACTGGGGCTGGTACTACTGTTGGGGATGGTCATGGTACTGCTGCTGTTACTGGTGCTACTACTAGTGCAGCTGGCTCAAGCACTGGGCTGCACGGTGCCTAAACTCCTAGTTGTCACTACCTATTTGACCTAGAAGGACTGAGTCTGATGAGGGAATCTCTGTACATGCTGTCCCTCACTGCCATAGACTGCCAATCTGCCATCCATCCTCTGCCTCTGCTCTTATGGGCATGGTGCCCAATCTCACTGAATGCGAAGCATGCACCAGTAGTTTTCCTGCACATGACATGATGACAACTCTGACATTCTGGGTACACTGAGTACTCCTGGTACTCACCTCCTCTCTAAACATGGAAGCATTGAGCCAACTAAGGAAACCTCTGTGCATGTCGTCCTTCAGTGGCATAGACCGCCACTCCACCATCCATCTTCTATCACTGCAGCTGCGAGCCCCACTGGTTGTTTGATTAATTTCAATGACGTACAAGTATACACGGTTGAAACAAGTAATATAATGATAAATTTAGTTATCATCCCACAGAGATATGAATTTCCTTAAATTAATTAAGGCAAATGATATCAAGAACAAAGCAAAAATAATCAACTTAATTAAATCTAATTAATAACTCTAAATTAAAGAAAGAGTTATAAGGATAAAACTCGTTGTAGAGTCGAATTTCTCTTAACATGAATTTAATATTCATCAAATCTTACTCTTGTCTTTTATTCCCTCGGATTGTCAATTTGGGATGACTCTCAAGGCATATTGGCATCTATACTTCATCAAGGCAAAGGTTGTGGTTTGTCTTCTCTTCTTCCTTTTTTCTTCTTCTTTAGTCTCTCTATTTGATTGTAAATGTGTAGTTACGGGCTGGGATCCAACTTCCTTTCTATCACAGGGTCGATTCTTGGGTAAAATGTTTTACCGTAAATCCTCTCTTATGTAGCATATTCTCAGCTCCAAGAACACTCAGCCTTCCATAAGTTTCCCAATAAATGATAAACTCCCGGAAGCAAATCCTAAATACTACTAGTACTTGGTTACTATCACAACTTAGAGGTTAACTGATCACTGAAACCAATTAAAACCTCTATATCGCTACCTCTGTTTAGTCCCGACACTCGGCACTGCAAACAACAACAAGCTCCCACTCCGATATCTAATTACCAATAATATCGATAACCAACGATCAAGTTCTACAGATCACTGTTTTCTACTCCTTCGTGATATCCCATGCAACCTCTGCACCATGAGTACCACATTGCTCTCTGGGTTAAGAAATCAGCACCAGAACAAAAACCTCAATTGGGGTTAACTCATACCAATATTTAAACCTTGCCCGATCACCCATGTTCAATCACACACAAGCATGCGTGATACAATATTCTCGGTTATCAATATTCCCTACCGATAAGCTTTCCCGAGAACCAAGTAGAAACCCTTCTAGTGACCACCTGATCTTCACCAAATACCAATTCTAGTGCTGGGCTGTGCCGACCTCTACCCTTGATCATCTGAATATCTAGACCTCATAACTAATCACGTTGTAACCTTCGACCATGACCTAGTAGTAAAGTTTCTTTCCTAATCGTGACAAACAACAAGCTAGAACGCAGATCTATAGGAAACACTCACAACCTTATATTAACACAATAATAAAATGAATACAAGCACTCGCTCGACCATGTGGACAACCCCACAAGGCTCTTCCCAATGCTACTTGTTGACAAAGGGACTCACCTTGATCACCCCTCTAACAAACAATCCTTACAACTACGCACACCTATTCAAAGTCCCTAATGGGAACAACTAACTACATGAATTTAACTCAATCAAACATGAATCAAAATCAGTAATAAATACATATACAAGAGTACCTTAATCAACCCCAAAGATCCCTCAAAGTTTGAAGTTTCAATCCCTACACCAAGAGACTGACCATGGCAACTTTCTTTTCTTCTTCTTCCTTTATTCAGCCCTCTTCTCACAATGGAGATGTTGAGATGTTGAGACCTCTCCTAAGTCCCCACAAAGATAGCCTCCCTCTCTTGTGATTGATCACCTCTCTCGTGATGATCCTATATGTCTAAGGATAGGGCCCACTTATAAAAACTGTTTCCTACTGATATGCAGTCCCGAGAACCAAGTAGCAACCCTCCTAGTTACTACCCGATCTTCACCACACACCAATTCTAGTGCTCAATTGTGGTGGCCTCTGTCCTTACTCATCTCGGTAATTAGTCCTCGTAACTAGTCACATTGTAAACTTCGACTATGACCCAGTACTAAAGTTTCTTTCCTGATCACGACAAACAACAAGCAAAAACACAAATCTACAGGAGCCACTCCTAACCTTATATTAACACAATAATATAAGGAATACAAGCATTCGAATCCTCTCAAGCACTTGTTCGACCTTGTGGATAACCCTGCAATGCTCTTCCCAATGCTACTTGTTCACAAAGGGACTCACTTAGATCACCTCTATAGCAAGCAATCCTTACAACTATATACCCCTAGTTGAAATCCCCAATGAGAACAACTGATATATGAATTTAACTCAATCTGACATGAATCAAAATCAGTAACAAAGGCCTACTCAAGAGTACATTAATTAAGCCCCAAAGATTAACCATGGCAACATCCTCCTTCTTCTTCCTTGATTCGGCCCTCTTCTCACAAAGGTGACGTTGAGAAGTCTCCTAAGTCCACTCAAAGACGCCCTCCCTCTTTTGTGATAGATTGCCTCTCTCTCTCGTGATGACCTCATATGTCGAAGTATATATTCTATTTATAACAATTGTTTCCAACGTCATTGCCAACTCCAACTTGACTATTAGGAAAGAGTCAACACCTTGTCTAACTCTTCTTAACGCCTTTTCCAAGTCTAACAAGACCTAAAACACATCTCACATGTTGTTCCACACATTCTTATTTGAACTCCATAGTTGTGGAAAAACTCCCTAGGCCAAAGAACCTCAAACCCCAAAATCTGACCCCCAATAGGATTAGGGTTTGATCCCAGCTCCACCAAGACTCCCTCTCGGCTCCTCATAGTCAACCTTGATGTCCAACTCCAGTAATTCTCCAAGTCATTTAAGACCTCCACCCTGAAGTATCAACCAAGTCCAAGTCCATTGAGAAATCCCATGGTCACCAACTAGCCCATATGTACAACTGTTACTGGTATTCCTTCTTGTACAAGGATTCCTATTGCAACTAGGAAACCTCAACCAAATCCCACAACTCCACTTTCTAGCTCTCATCATTACCTAGCATGTAAAACCACTTCGGGTTAGGGATTTTATCAGCTTGTAGTCTGCTCGGTTCGGGCCAATCTTGAGTTGGTTCGAGCGAGCTTGAGCCAGACTAATTTTCAGACTACGATTATTGGCCCAGATGGCTGTATAAGCATGTTACAGCGTTTAGTATATGTTTGTGATTTTTAGGGTATTTCTTTTACATGCATCATCAAGATTTTGGATCACCAGATTGTACCCCTGTGGGCCCAACTTGATTGAGTCGTAGATTTTAATCCAATTGAGTTTAGGGTTTTGAGGCGTATTTAGCCTTTTTGCCTTGATTTCTGTCTATAGAGTTACTTTTAGGACTTGTGTCTGTTACTTTTCGTCCATGTATATGACTCCAACCCTTCTTTGGCCATCGGATTGGTATGACTGTAACCACCTCGTGGCTAGCTATCAGTCTGTATCCACCGTCGCCATCGATGCCGCCATAGTTGTTGCCGCCACATTTCAAGCCATTTTTTGGCACCAACGAGTTTCCTCTAGCAATGTTGACCACCCCAACAGCTTCCCCTCACTGAGATCTTCCGTTTGAAACTAACACTGACCTTCATTGTGGCTGTGATCACCGTCAGCCACTCACACTTTCGCAGAAGGGGTTTCAATCGTTTTTGACCATTTTCCAACCAGTCAACCGACAGACACCACCGACTGTCAGCGCATATAGTATCCTCACTCAACGATCAATCTTTTGAGACCACCCATGACCATCGTCGTGGCCACGATCGCCACTGGTGACGTTGCTGCACCCGATGGCAATACTGCCCCTTTAAGGCCATTTTCCACCCAGCCATTGTCTTGACTCTGTCGATCGTCATTACCATCATGTTCCTTGTCGCATGGGTCATCGATCCTGACTAGCAGCTACCATAGCCATGCTGCCATCAGCATTTTCCGGCCACGGGCACACACTTCTCCCCGTCCGGCCCGTTTGCCCTTAATTGGGTCCCCCTACCCGTGTTCGTGTCTGCCTAGTCATGCCCGAGTCTACTAATCCGAGCCTGTGTTAGTGTCCATCAATCCAGTTCCTGTCTGCCTAGTCAACCCAACCCATTTTGAAGTTAACCCTGACCAAGTTGGTTCATCCCATTCAACTCAGTCTAGTTTAGCTCAGTTAAGTCTTGTTCAATCATTTTCGAACTGTTTTTATCCGTTCTTACACCATTTTTGGTAATTTGAGAACCATTATATTAGTTTAGATACATATTCAAATGATTTAGCATGTTTGGATGCTATGATTACTTTTCTTTATTTATTATTTTATTTATTTATTTATTATTATTTTTATTCATTTCTCATTATTCATGTGTTTATTGATTACAGTGCATGTTTATATGATTATTTATTATTATAAATGATATATTTACTTACTAATATTAGTCTTATATATGTTTACTAATTTGTGTGTGTATATATATATAATTATTTATTTGTATTTAATTATGTATTCTTGTATTGTATAACTAGGATATTAGTATTATTCATGATTAATGAGTATTAACTATTCATTTATTTTTTATTTATTGAATTATTGAATCATTTAATTATTTGTATTATTGAATCATTTCCATGTATTTAGCTGTACATGTATATAGTATAATTGTATTATTATTTAATAATTAAAGTATTATTCATGTTCATGTATTTATCATTTATCTAATTATCTATGAGTACATTTCGTTATTTATTTATTATTTATTATTCTTATGTCTCGATTTGAGTGTCACATATTTAGTTGTAGGTTTATTTAGCACTGTCTTATTTATTGGGATGTATTGATGATGTGAGTATATACTACAAGCATGCATCATATAGAGACACAAGTATTTTTTAGTAGTGGGTTCCATTTAGGTTACGAAGTCCGAGCTTGCCGTAAATGTGTCAATGCACTTGGAGTTTAGACGCACAAGTTTGTATGACTCTTCTTTTCCTTAATCTCTGCTTGACTCCATACGTGTCGAGTTAAATCATATTTAGCCATAGGACAACATCGACGACATTTTTTGGATCCCTCCGATGTCGGGCTATTTAGCTATGTTTTCTATACATGTTTAATAAAAGTATAAGGATGAGATCCTGTAAAACCCCAATTTCGGCTTAGGGTTTAACCCGTTTTAATTTTGTCTAGTTCGGGTAGTCTTGAGTCGATTCGAGCGAGGCTGAGCCAGAACAATATTAAGAATATGAATATGAGGCCTAGATGGTCGTATGAACATGTTACAATGGCTGAGTATGCCTGAAATACAGATGATAAGAGCATGAGTTATCAGTGTGTACAGAGGTGTACAGAGTTGTTTGTATGTGTTAGCAAGGATTTTAGGCCTACATCTAGGCCATTCAGTGTTTAGTGCTCGTTTGGGATTTTCAGGGTATTTCATTTGCATGCAGTACAGAGATTTTGGACCATCGGATTGTGCCCTATTGGTCCAGTTCGATTGCATTTAGGGTTTGAAGGCCCATTTACCCTTCTTGCCTAAATTCCTGCCTATAGAGTAAATTTCTGGAGTCAAGTTAGTTTTGAGTTCAAACTGTCTTGATCCGAACTTTTTGTCTATATATATAGTGCATGTACCCATACGTTGGCCCCACTAGGTCACGAGTGTTGGACGTCCAAATCGTGTGGCATGGCAAGCCGGCGACTCTCCGCCTCTCCCCTGGCCAATGAATCGGAACCTCCATGACCGCCTCGAGGTCAGCTTTCTAGTTGTACCTCTCACAATGACCGGCCTAGCTGCAATCGCTGCCGGTGAGGGAGTTTTGGAGCCGGTCTCAGCCACCGACGCCACCGTTTATGCCATTTTTCGACGCCGGCGAGCCACCTCCGTCTAATCCAACCACCCTGATAGCTTTGCCTTGTCGTGATCTACATTTTGAGACCACCCACGACCACCGTCATTGTCGTGATAGCCGCCGGTGATGCCGCCGCCCCGACGGCGATAACGCATCTTATAGGCCATTTTTCGGCTCAGCCACTGGCCAGACTTTGTCGTGAGAATAAAATAAGAATTTATCTTCAAAATATATATGATTAGAATTTATTTCATTATTTAATAAGATAAAAATAAAAAATCAATTTTAAAATTAAAATTTATCTCTAATATATCTCACGCATCGCACGTGGCATTTTGCTTAGTTGTAATAGCTTATGTCTCCCTTCAATCAATTAGTGTTTATCAATCCTTAAAATTAGAGCATACCATCTCCTCATTTAATTTAGAGTTCATTCATAAATTCAAAATATGTTTAGAAATAAGTTGTGTAAGGTGGAACATATATGCCTCACCTAGTCTTATTAATAAAAGGGGAGCTTAGTAGTGACATGTGATTAAAAACAAGAGACTTAACCGATCAAAACATAACAAAAATAATGAATAATAAATTAAATTATTATAATCTATCATCTCCATGTAATTAAAACCTATACTTAAAGTCAATTAGAATCTACATCTAAGAATTATTATAGTCAATCACGATATTTAACAAGAGGTTATGCATAAAATTAAAATTTTTGTTTAATGTAAGCCGTATATGACACGACATCTCACCTATTAATTATAAATAGATAAAAATAAAATAAAAACAATAATTTTAAAATTAAATGTTGATATCATTAGATGATAATTAGTGTACTAAAACACCAAATCCAAAGGAAAGAAATCCCTTCGTGTCCAAAGAAAGATAGGGCGTGTATTGCTAGCACTGCAAGTGCCCTTTTTCATAACCTTGCAAGATTAAATGATGTTTTCAGGGATTCGAATTGTAAAACCTCAACTTCAGTTTATGATTTTACCCGCTCATTGCTTTACCCAGATCGAGCAAGTCTTGAGTAGATTCAGGTTAGTTTAGCTTTTAGATCATGCGCATAGGGCACAGATGGGCATATGTGCATGTTAGGGATGCTAAGTATACCCAATATGCTTTAGTTATATTGTGGCAAAGCTTAAGTTATCACCGTATACTCCAAGTGTACAAATTTTCTTTGTTTACGCTAGCCTAGGGTTTTAGGGATAGACATAGGTCATTGTAGCATTTAGTTTCTCTTTGGGCTTTCTAAGGTATCTCTTTTGCATACATGATATGGATTTTAGACTACCAGAATGCCCTTGTGGTGCTAGTTTAATTTGAGTTTCAAAGTTTTATCGAATTGATTTTAGGGTTTTGTCATGGTCCAATTTCCAGCCTTTTAAGCCTCAAATTAGTTTCGACTTTTGTCAAGGACGATTTGAGCTTTCTGAAAGACCAGATCATATGTAAAACCAGTGGTCTGAGTAAAGGTTTCATATTCGTGAGCCAGTCAGTTTAACTATTGGTTCTAATCGAGTTAGTTTCGGAACACGTGTACTGATCTAATGGCCGACCGTGTGTTTTGAGACAACAGGGTTATGTGTACCCGAGTATATTATGATATCATTAGTAGCACAACAAAAACAAAAAAAAGTTAACATCAATATACAACAGTTGCCAGTTTATTTTTTCTTATTTATAGTAGACCATATAATTAGATTTAAGTTGTTTATTATGTTAGGATGCATTATTTATTGTTGTTTGGTGCGATAGTAAGCTTAGAGCATGTCATTCGAGTTAGGACTCAATTATTTATTTTATCGTGATTTATTGCATTTTATTTTCTATTTTAGGATTTATTTTATAATTATTAACTCGAAAGAGGAGTGACTTAGTTTTAATTACAAAACTGCCCCTCCCTTTCCATCTTCTCCACCCCAACATCTTGACCATATTTTTTCCCCTCCTGACAATCACCACCACTACTGGCGACCTCGCCATTGGCAGCACCGCCGCCAGTCAGCGCCGTTGCTGTCCACTCACCCAGCCTCCCCTCCTCCTTCCTCCTCCTCCATCTTCCTTCTCTTGACCCTGTTCACTGCCGTCGGAGCATTCTTGCCCCTGCATATCCCTTGATCACCATCAGCAGCACCACCGCCAGCCTCCCTCCATCAAAGCACACCCTATTACCCTTCTCCTTCCTTTCCTGGCTCCTCTCAAACTCGAACACTCCCTGCACTTGCTTCCGGCTGTTAGCTCTATCGCCGCCGTGGCCATGTTGCCGGTCACCAACGGGGTCGACTCCATCCTCTCCTCTGACCAACCTCTCCCCTACCCCTCTTTGCACCTCCCAGCTCCTCCCTCTCCTCCCTCGTAGAGTACCTCATCAGTTTTCCTCACAGCCACCAGCCCTAGTCATGCTCACTTGTCCCTATACCACCGCCGCCACGAGCTATGCCGGCCACTTCCCTCCAGTGAGACATTCCCCACCATACTGGCTAGACCCCACCACCCTCCTTCTTTCCCTACCTCTCCTCTTTGATGAGCATCTCCCCACATGCCTCACCGGTGTCCTGTTTGGTGCAATCCCACCGACACACGACCTTCATCACAGACAGGCTGTCACCTGGCCAGACCCTTGTCCTCATCTTAGCATCATCACCCCCTCCTCCTATTCCTTTACTTTTCGCAGTCGAGCAACCTTTCATTGCAACTTAGCTACTGGCTCTATTGCTGTTGAGCAACCCGTCATGTAAAACCAGTGATTGTAGTCAAAGTTTTACATTAACGAACTAGTCGATTGAGCTGTTGGTTCGAGTCAAGTTCGTTTCAAGACACGTGTGCTGAGCCAATGCCGACCTTGTGTTATGAGCGAAAAGCTGTACCAGAGTATATAATGATAACATTAGAAAAATGATGAAAATTGAGTTATCAAACTATATGACAATATGCAATTATTATTTATAGTAATCAGTCTAAAATCACTTAGTCTTGTAAAAATTGGTCTAAAATCTTTCCAATTCAAAAACTTCAGTCAATTTTATATTGGACTAGTAGATTCTTATTTTAGTTGTAATTACATTTGGATATAGCTATGGAGCTGACTCCCTCGCCAATAACCACCGGAACATATATGGCCATCCATCTTTAATTGCCAAAATACGAGCATCTTTGGTGTTGAATCCCAATGTCGGTCTATAGTCGGCAACACTACTTCTTTTGAAAGATAACTCTAAACACAACCATACGTAAAACACTAGTCCGACAAGTCAGGTTTTATAAGCTCACCCCTAATTTTATCCATATATATATATATATATATATATATATATATATATATATATACATATATAAATTGGTCTAAAGTGCACCCATAATGCATCCATCTGACACCTAGAAGGGGGTAGCTGTGTGACGAAGTCGCATGTGATGCAATCTCACTTCCACTCAGGTGGTGGCAACGGCTGCACCAATCTGACTAGTCTTTCATGCTCCATCTTCACCTGCTGATAGACAAAACATCGCGACACAATGTCAATGTCATCCTTCTTCAACCCTAGCCATCAATAAGATTGGGATAGGTCATGATAGATCTTCGCTGGCCTAAATGCACCATGAACCTCGAATAATGGACTTCACAGAGAATGTCCTCCCACAATCTTGGATAATATGTAGCATCTAGCACATACAGTTGTCCTCTCATTCGATACAAACCATGAACCTCTCTAACCAAACTAGAGCGAGTCCCTTGTACAAACCACTACTCTGGCAACTGATCAACTGGCTGGGTTTGTATAATACTGTTTGTTATGAGTCTGACTGATATTCAGCCTCACCATCACTGCTACAAGGTGTCAGCCAGCTATGTCCTCTCTCTGATCATCTTAATATATCCAAATGGTTGCTAATCTTGCTCCATAGACTACCTGTCTCGTACTCATGGCTTCTACGACTATATTGGCCTTACCCGGATAGTAGGCAATGTCGATGTTGTAGCCTGCAAGGAACTCCTACCACCTACACTATCAGTTGATTAGGTCCTTCTCTGTGAAAATGTAGTTCAAGTTCTTATGATAGGTGAAAAGTTGGAAGGACACTCCATTCCAAAAGTGTCTCCATATGCTCAAGGAAAACTTAGCTAGTGCAAGCTCCAAGTAGTGTGTATGATAGTTTTGTACATAAAATTTTAACTATTAGGATGCATAGACAATCACTCTACCTCTTTGCATTAGCACACATCCCAGTCCAATATCAGAGGTATCATTATATTCTGCAAAATCCTCATGACCATCTGATAAACTCAACACCGGTGTGGCAGTGAGTTTCTCCTTTAGAGTTAGAAAATACTGCTCACATGAATCAAAACACATGAAGCACTCCTCCTTCCTTGTCAACCATGTGAGAGGGGCTTCCAGGAGGAGAAACCATGTATAAACCTCCTATAGTATTCGGCCAATCCCAGAGAGCACTATATCTTTGTGGTTGTCGTAGGTTAATCCCATTGTAGTACTGGCTCGACCTTGGCTAGATCCTTCGTGCTCCTAACAACTGATATATCATGTCCCAAAAAGACTACCTTGAATGACCAAAGCTCACACTTAGAGAGCTTTGCATACAAGTAGTGCTTTCGTCGAACTTGCAAAGCAATCCTCATCTGTGTCTCATGTTCCTCTCTGGAGTACATGTAAATAAGAATGTCATCCACGCATATTATCACAAACTACTCTAGGTATGGCTGAAACACTCAGTTCATGAGATCCATGAATGTTAGAGGTACATTAGTCAGCCCGAAAGGCATCGCTAAGAACCCATAGTGTCTATAGCAAGTTCTGAAGGTTGTCTTCGATACATCCTCCTCTCGTATCCTCAACTGAAGGTAGCCCAATCAAAGATCCATCTTTGAATACACTGCAGCTCCTCCAATCTAATCAAACAAATCACCTATCTATGTAGGGGATAATGGTTCTTCACCATAACCTGGTTGATCATTTTGTAGTCAATGCACAATTGCATACTGCCATCTTTGTTCCTGACAAAGAGGACTTGAGGGCCCCAAGTTGAGACACTCTTTCTGATGAAGCTCTATCAGCCCTCTCTACATAATTGGCCTTGTTGTCATCCTTGTTGGGCCCAATGTTGTTGGTCGCCTATCCCGGCTGCCCTTGAGGTCGGCCTGGTGGTGTGGGGAGAACTTGCCACTGTAGCAGTGGGATGTCCTCTCTATTATTGCTGCTACTGGGGCTGGACTACTGTTGGGGATGGTCGTGGTACTGCTGCTGTTACTGGTGCTACTACTAGTGTGGCTGCCTCAAGCACTCTGCTGCATGGTGCCTAAACTCCTAGTTGTCACTACCTATTTGACCTGGAAGGACTGAGTCTGATGAGGGAATCTCTGTACATGTTGTCCCTCACTGGCATAGACTGCCAATCCGCCATCCATCCTCTGCCTCTTCTCCTATGGGCACGGTACCCAAACTCACTGAATCCAAAGTCATGTGCCAGTAGCTTTCCTGCACATGACATGATGACAACTCTGACATTCTGGGTACACTGGGTACTCCTGGTACTCACCACCTCTCTAACCATGGAAGCATTGAGCCAACTTAGGAAACCTCTGTGCATGTCGTCCCTCAGTGGCATAGATTGCCACTCCACCATCCATCCTCTAGCACTGCAGCTACGAGCCCCACTGGTTGCTCTATTAATTTCAATGACGTGCAAATATACACGGTCAAAACAAGTAATATAGTGCTAAATTTAAGTATCATCCCATAGAGATATAAATTTCCTTAAGTTAATTAAAGCAAATGATATTAAGAACAAAAAATAATCAACTTAATTAAATCTAAGTAATAACTCTAAATTAAAGAATGAGTTATAAGGATAAAACTCATTGTAGAGTCGAATTTCCCTTAACATGAATTTAATATTCATCAAATCTTACTCTTACCTTTTATTCCTTCGGATTGTCAATCGAGGATAATATATGATATGGTGGCTCCCGCTCCTTCATACTTCTATTATTTTGCCTCAATTTCTTCCTCCTAGTGATAATTGATTAATCAACAAAGTAATGTATTAAGATTTACCTTACAATCGTATATTGTGTTCTGTATCTTCCGACCACAACGACAAACAAGTCAAAAGACTCGTCGTATGATGAATTATTAATGACTAATCTAATTAATTTCTCCCGAAATGTAATTAAATTTCATGATCTAAGAAATAAGTGATCAATCTATTCTTAGTATTAAGAACATGATAATTCAAACAATCTGACTGAATAAAAGAGAAAGAGGTTGAAATGAATTCAATTAAACCATCTTAAGTTCCATTCTTCTCTGGAACGACATAAAAAACTACACCATAAGAAAAATTGAAAACAATATAAAGAAGAAACTAACTTTCATTGTGAAAGGGAAAGAAATTACAAAAACTAGAAATATTTCTTTTACTAAACTCCTAAGCCAAGAGTTGAGATATATCAAACAACAAATGACCACCCCTTTGTATAGAAGATGGGATACCAAAGAGATACAAGAAATCAAGGAAAGACTCCACTACACGATGTAGTCTATTTGATTATGATGTTCGATGAAGTTTCTAACTCCCCGACAATGGCGCCAAAGCTATGTTTGCCATCCTCATCGAGCTTTGCAAACACCAAAATTGTAGCCATCAATGGGTGGGGTCCAATGCTCTGACTAATAAATCCTAAGCTTCATTTGTTTCATCTTTTTCTGCATTAAAACTCCAAAATTAAGCATATCTCATAAAATATTAGTTAACTAGAATATAACGAGAAATTCCACCTAATTAATAATGTTTATACCCGGGAAGTACAAAATCACGTTAAAAATATGGGTAAATATTGTATACTTTAAACACTTAACACTGGTCACATGCCTTGTTCTTCTTACCCTTGCTTTTGGTCTCTGTGGTGCCCTTGGTCTAATGGTGCGAGTCATGCTCACACTCCAGTGCCCACATTACTGCCTCTGCCAAGGTGGAACACGATAATGTAGGCACCACTACTCGCAAACTAATGTGCAAGCCAGCCACGAATTGGGCAACTCGCTCCCTCTTTGGTGACAAGTTGTCGTAACAAACCACTCCAAGATCAGAAATTTAGCATGGTACTCTGCCACAGATGTACCGTCAATCTATCTCAAAGATAGGAACTCCATTTTCTTCTTCACTTTGACAGTGGTGGAGAAGTACTAGAAGTAGAACACCTCCATAAACTCATCCCATGATATCTACTCTTGGGCCCTACCATCCAAAAGACCGTATGGGTAGACTCCCACCATAGCTGGTCCATACTCTGCATGGCTCTAGTGGGCACGCGCACCCATAGGTCTGGAGGGCAGCCCATATGTGTTAGGACAACCCTCACTGAATCAATCCACTCAACATACAGCCATACTACTGGCTGGGCTGTGGGGATGTGGGGAACTGTGCTTGTGGCAATGGCAGTGGCGGCACACACTTTAGCTTAGAAGCCTCAGGCAGAGTTTCAGCCTCAATTGCCCTCTTCTCAGTCTAGTCCACAGCCTTGGCCACCTCCTAGACTATGTCCAAGAGTTGGGTTACATCAACCTGGGATCTCTACTAAACCTCCATGGCTCGCAACTGCTCTGTTCTCCGGGACTAGTGCTCCTCATGCACAACCCCGAGCAACTTTGCCTGGGGTTTCGCCGTCCGCTCCTACAAGGGTGACAAGGATCGCCTAGTAGGTGCCGGTGCTGATGCCAATACCGCGGAAGGTCTGTGCCGTAGAGGTGGTTGACCTATGCATGGACGCTTGGCCATATGCTCAGAAACTATCACTCACACAACATGAGCCCTTACTACTCACAAACTAACGATGTACATAACTAGGTTAGCAAAAACTAATATAAGAGACATACATGCCGGCTAGGCTGAGGATCAGCTTTGGGTAGGGGGCTCTCAACCAGAACATACCATACAAGCATACAAGCACACCATGCAACATACATACCACATACAACACATGCACACAACACTCACAATTTGAAAACTAGCTGCCATCATAGTCCAAGAGGATGGCCCTAATACTAAGTTGTGACACACCAATTCATCCTGAAGTAACAGACCGAATCATAATATTATAAGTTAGAAGCTACTCATTGGGCTATCACTTACATGCTTCACGAAAGCGGATATCAACCCTCTACAAGGCTTAAGACAAAATCCATTCTGAGCTTACACAAAATGCATCTATAGTTCATACTACATAAGATGGGTCTTAGACTTACAAATCCTATATAATCACCCTTAGCCCCAACAAAGGCGTAACCTCCCTTGTGACTATGAGTGGTAACTTTAAAGATGCATATAATCACTTCTAACTACAGAAGAGGTGCGCCCCCACTACAGTATGGAGGCTGCATGTTGTGACATGATCTATTTCTTGCTACTCAGTTTTAGCAAGTGGATTAGGTGACTCACTTACTTAGATGCAGATATGTGGGGTATATTTAAACACTAGGTTGTCATCACCTATTTCACATACCCCACTAGTACATTAAATAAATAACACAACATCATATGTAAAACCCGTGACCCGAGTCAAGGTTTTATTGTCAAACCGATCGGTTAGATAGCTATTTTTAGTCAAGTAAATTTCAGAACACACATACTAAGCCAAGGCTAGTCATGTGTTATGTACCATGAGAGTAATGTGTACCCAAGTATATAATGATAACATCAGTAAGACACCAGTAGAATGAGTTATCAGAATATGAGAGTGCAGAGCAATTTAAAATAGTAGGGCACGCTACGGAGCAGTTTGGATGGGGTTATTAGTTATAATGCATGCCATACTCTATGTTGCCACCGAGACCAACCAGGCCAGATCGGATAAGCTAACCGACCCCAGGTGACTCGTCGCTGATGCCACCACTGTTAGTCAAGCTTGCCAAGCCGGTGCCGAACCATAGCCATGATTGCCTTGCTGTAAAAGTCACCGAAAAACTATTGGGAAGCTGCCGAAAAACTAACAGAAACTGTAGGAAAACCACCAAAAATCACCGGTAAACTAGATTCGCTGAAATTCACTATATTCATCCAGTCAAACCCGATCAAAATTCGGATGCTACCGGATGCCGAATTTGAGTCTCGAGCCACATGAAAAAACCCTAGCCGGCACAGATTGCCGACAACACGAGGTATAATTAACTCTGATTTAATTTATTAAAGGTGATAATTATTAGCACAACATGCTAGGATTGATGAATTGATGTGTTAGATATTTTTATTGTAATAAAAATATGAATTTACTTGATTGAATTGTATTAAAACAAATATTAATGAACTAATTAGGTAAACTAAGTAATTGTCGTAATTTACTGCAATGTGGCGTAGGAAATCTTATATGGATTGACGTGTGATTGAAGTGAGTATGATTGATGTGTGTATGCTATAGGATGTATGAATGCATCATAAGCGGGTGTTAGCTTTTAGTTTGACGTATAGGTACAGAGTAGGAGCTTGCCGCCTAGGCGTGAGAACTTGCTCGGAGCTTCTTCCAAGTCCGTTTAGGACTTGTTCTCTGTTTTACGTTCTATTCCATTGTATGTTTATTTTATTACATGCAGGACGGGTTAAGTGGCATTTTATCGGATCCAACTTAACCCGGGCAGTTAAATCAATCGATTTTCCGGATTTATAACCTTCGAGGATAAGATCCCTTGAGTTTGATTTCGAAAATAAGATTCACAACAAATTGCCTTTGAGCATATTATATAAATCCCTTCCCGGGCCTATATATACTTTTAACTTGTCTCAATGAGACGAGAGATGGGAAAACTAACTCGAACGTACCATGCGCGGGTGCACATGCCAGACAAAGTGTGCTCTAGATTAGTGAGAGCGTTGTTCCATTCCCGAGGGATCCTATCAACTCCTGTTTTGAGTTCCTCACACCCGGAGAAATGTGGAGGTTTACAGGTACTATTTATTATAGCACTCGTCCGGACATTTGGTTCAAGGGGTACTAAAGGCAACTTCCTGAGAGTACTCATCTTTCGTGCTCAAGGCCAGGAGAATGGTGAAGGAAAGGAGAGGGCTTAGGATATACTAGTAGTCCCAAGGGACCAGAAAAATGAGAAAATGCCGAGAGAGGCATCAGACGAGTCAGTTTGGGATGCTATCGAGTCTACAACTCGGTGGCTCCTCAGTAGATGCCCGTAGGAGTGTTCACGAGAAGTATATAAATATTTTTATTCAAAATGAGAGTCAGCTCTCATTTGTCAGTTTGCTATGTAGTTATATTTTTGGACCAAAAACACTCATTAGTGACATTTCTTTTATATATATGTAGGTGAGGATTAAATACTAGATATGCTAGCTTGGACGAAAGAGCAATTGACCTATCTTGCACACACACACACACACATGTCATCGACAAAATGTTTGTTTTGTTTGTTTTGGTTGTTTGTTATGTTTTTTATGAAAATGAAATCCTTGTGATGAAATTGTTTGATATAAAAGATGATATGATGGAGATTCTGGTAAATAGAAATGAATAGTGATAATATAGTCTGAAATATATATTAGTGTATAGCTTGAATGATAAAGGTGGAAATGGATAGAACAAGCAAGTGGGTCGAGACCCAAAACATAGAGAATATTTTGATGTAGTCAAATTACAGGTTTATGGAAAAATATGGTGCAATGGATGTATATGAATTTATGTATTGATAAGGTGGCCCCTAATTGCATTTTTAGGGGAGACTCTATTCATTTATTTCAAGAATTTTTATTGATTTTATCATCATTGTTTTGGTATGTAAACAAGTTGTCATGTCATCCATGCAGTAGCATGTTAGGGTTTCGTGCATTTATCTATGCATAGTGATCAATATCTTCTATCTTGAAACGCCAAGATTAGATCCACTAGTGTTAAGTTTGGGTTAGCTGACTTAATTGGGACCTGTGATGTTCCAGTTCAGTTCACGAGCTAGCCAGATTCGGGGTGTCACATCACCGGATACTAGGGCTTCATACCGTAACACCCAGACTTCACATAGATCTTTTAGTTGTATGATCCATTTGCTCCTCCTACCCACGTGCCTCTTACACTCACATATAGTTGCAGCCAAATATATTTAGTGTACCTGGATCACTACAACAGACGATAGTTAGACTTGCCCCAAAGGTATATGGAAATAAAATAAGAATAAAATGAAGTAAACACACATACCAAACATCATGGTATAACACTTCCAAAATTGAACATGGTTCACATTAATTTAGGGCACATGCCCATCATACATTAATCCATCAAAATATAAGCCCCAAATACATAAAGATAAACACATCACAAGACCCTTGCCACCACCACTGAGCCACCAAATCCATAAGCCTAAGTTGGTCAACGCCAAGGAACCTCACCCACATATAAAAGAAAACACGTAAGGAATCAAATAAATTTGATTATCTATTTGCAATAACTACCAATAAATAGAATAATGAAAATTGGATATTTTATTACCCATATGCCTTTCAAACCTTTAGAATGCCTCACACTAGGCAATAAGCAAAGTAACTGATAAAGAATGTCAGCATGCATGCACAGCTAAAGTTCATATATCATACAATATGCTTACGCCCTCACCACCTCCAAATAACACGTCCACGATACTCAGGTGGTAAAAGGGAACAAATAAGTTTGTGCTACAAATTTTGAAAATCTGTTGCGTTCGGCATTGCCCTCATACTGCACTCTCTTTACGTAAAATTGTAAACCCTCATATTTTTAGTTAGTAGGCTTTGATAGGGACTTGAATAATAATGTTTTTGGAGCTTAGATTTTGAAAACCATCAAGTGGCCTCAACATTGAAGTTTCATTAAACTTGTAGGGAAAACACGGCTATACGGCTTGACACTGGAAGGATCCGATAAAAATGCTGCCAACGTTGTGACACCCCGATTTCGGTTCACCTATGAACTGGATCGAAAATGTCGTGATGTTGTTGAGTCATCTCTAAAATAGCTAGTCTATAAGACTCGATCAATAACATAGATCGAAGTAACCTACTTGGCATCAAGAGAATGGAAGACAGCACAAAATAAGCATCAAAGCTCATCAAATATAAATAAAAGTGTGAAAGAAAATAATTGCGATGCGCTCAAGTGTGTGTAGCGTTTTCCTTTTCTCCCACCAAAATCAACTTAGAATCTCTAAACCTATATAATTATAGGAAAAACGTAAGTAACTAGTGTTACTGGTCTAGAAATGACTAATAGTAAAACTGGCAAAAGAGATCTAACCCTTCTGTTAAACAAAAACATTATATATACTCCTTCACAGAATTTCTCATAAGGGCGTTAATTAGAAGCCATCGACTTCACATGGTAACATCCCATTTCTTACTCATCTCATGCTTCGTGAACTTCAAAAACTATCCCTTGCACGGGAACATCAATTTCTTTTCTTTTAACCCTCTACATCCTCCGTATCACACCTGGCCCTAAGTACAGAAGCCGAATACTCTTAGGCATGTACCTTCAGTACCCTTTGAAGTCACAAGTCTAGACATGCATTGCATTGCAATACTTGTAAACCTCCACATTTCTCCGAGTTTGAGGAACTCAAAGTTGGAGTTGTCAGGATCCCTCCAGAATGGAACAGACACTCACCAAATCCAGAGTACTCTTTGACTAACATACACGCCCTATCTTAAGATGAGGTTATCAATTTTCCTCTGTCACATATCTCACTGTAAAAGTCAGGAAAATCATATATAGGCCTGGGAATGGATTTATGTAATAGCCCAAAGGCAACTTGCGGTAGAAATCATCACTCGATGGGTCTCATCATCGAGGGTTATTAATCACAGAAATAAAATACTTATAAATAGCCTGTGCTAAGTTCGGTCCGATAAAACATCCGCTTAACATGTCATGTGATCTAGAAATCAAATCAACAATAGTTTATAGAAATAAAAAATGAGAAGAGTTCTAACAAACCTATGGTCCAAGCTCCGAGCGTGTCATCTCATCTACGAAAACCTAGATCGATGTCTACTGCTAAGTAAAATACTGACATCTCCACAAATACACCACTAAGTAAAAGTAAACATCACATATACTCGTGTTAGTAAACTTATAAATAAATAATTAAATAATTACATAATCATTGAGTAAATAAATAAATAAACAAACAATTAGTTAATTTTAATTAATCATGAATAATAATAATATCATAGTTATCCATTACAGAATACATAATTGAATACAAATAAATAATAACATATATGCAATGAACAAATAGATAAATAAATAAATAAATAAAATTTAGTAAACATAAATAAGATTAATATTAATAAGTAAATATATTAATAATAATAACTAATAATCACATAAGCATTCATCATATATGGCAAACCTAGAAATAAAAATAAATAAATAATAATGAATAAATAAAGAGATTAACACTCATAACATAAAAATATGTGGAATAAGGTAAATATGCATTTAAACTAATGTAGGAAAACTATCTGGAAAACTATCTGGAAAACTGATGGTAGGACTGATATATCCGGAAGGGTGAATGTGAAAATGTTTGGCTCTACCTGGCATCTCTGGTTACATAAAAAGAGACTAGATTTCTTGTGGAAAAGTGTCACAGTGCCCTAGGACTCAAACTTGGAAGTATCTCATCCTTATGTGCTCTGACAGCAAGTGTGGTGGGAGAGTACACTAAGCTGAAAAAGCCTACTAGGTATGTAATGATGGTCTTAGTCTGAGTCACAATTGGGTAATGAAACTCTAAATAAGATATTGGGTGACTCAAAAATATGGGTAGGTCCATTGACTTGTCTATAAGATCATCATGATTGGACTCTTCCATAGGTCACCTACCTATGGAATAGCCAATCAATAATAAGTCTAAGAGACAACTCCTAAGTGGCTCTAGTTCAATCAACTAAAAGTAAGCATGTGTTTCTCGCTACCTTACTAGTCACGTACTTCTAATCTCTCCTAAGTGGTCCCTCTTTGATTTAACAGGGACTCATAGTGAGGTTTGGCACGTGTCTCGTCCGCCCTTCAGTGGTAGGTGACATGTCATCCTATACCGATTTGTAGTACTAATCTTAATTCACATGACTATTAGCTTTGTGTTAGACTCTCCAGCAAGGCTATAAGTCAAGATAAGCATACACTAGTGTCCCTCTATTTTGTTAGTGTGGTATGGTCTGATTGAAGCCCTTGTCCGGTCGCTCCGAAGCTTGGGATAAGTTGTCTCCTCTAGTCTAGTGGTTCATCAGCTACCTACACTATTAGCCCTAAACAGTATCGCAAAGGTACTTTCTACACTCTGGCCATCTGCTAATCAGCTGATATGTATACCCTAGTTATAGCCCATACATATGTTGTCATGTTGACTTAACAATCTGACCATTGTGGCCATCCCATCTAAAGGTCATACTGCCATATTCTCTGACTCTGTCCATATGTATCTTTATAAGACTGTCACTAATACTGCCTGATGATTATATCTTACCATACACATCTGACCTAAGGATGTCAGGTCAAAGCAATGGTATGCAAGATAGTTGTGAAATCTATCATGTGCCATCACCTCAGAATAATTCTAGTACATCTAACTCTCCTCTGCCTTGCTGATGTTACCAAAGCTATATCTTGTTCAATCTCGGACCCAACTCTGCTTTGAATGTTGTGACATGAAGTCTCTGTGCAAGGCTAAGAACATCCTTGAGTTGTTGTCCTTCTATAGGGTGAGGTAACTACTTGGCCTTTCCTTTCACAATAACTTCTCAGTCAAATGGCAGTAGTGCATCACAGATGGTGGTTGTGCATCAGTGACAGTAGTTGTGCATCCCGGACAGTTGTAGTGCAACACGGTTAGTGGATGCAGAACTTGAATGGTGGTTGTGCATCACAGACGACAGTTGTGCTACTCGGACTGTGGTTGTGCAACTCAGGTGCTGAAGTTTCATCTTGATCATGTACTTCATGAACCAATTACTATCTCTAAAATGTCTTCCTCCATGTGTCTTTCACATCAGAGGTAGCTGCTAACAACTTCGCTCAGGTTGTGCAACCATATGTGTCTGATTTGGAGGGGTCTGGATCATAGTGCTAACATATGATGGTGATCCAATGCTGAGCTTGCACTTATCTCCTATAATTTGAGGTGACAACTCCCATAAACCTTGACTAATTCTCAATAGCAATCACTGATCTAGCCCTGACAGATCATGTAAAACCCGTGACCCGAGTCAGGGTTTTATAGTCAGAACTGGTCGATTCGACCGTTATTTTCTGTCGTGTTAATTTTGAAACACATGGACTGAGCAGAAGCCGACCACGTGTATAAGCCATTAGGGTCATGTGTGCCCAAGTATATGGTGATAATGCCATGAATACAACAGAAAAAAATAAGTTATCAAAATATATGAGAGTATGTCATTTTATTTTATTTTTTATTTATATAGTGGATTGTAAAATAAGTTTTATGTCATTTACAGTGTTAGGATACATTATTTATTATTTTTGGGTGGGTTAATAGGTTTAAAGTATGTTATTCGAATTAGAACTTGATTATTTTATTTTATAGTATTTTACTGTATTTTATTTTATATTTTTTAGAATGTATTTCATAATATTGACTCTCCAATTGGGAGCAAGTCCAAGTTTTTATTGCCAAAATACCCCCAACCACATTCTATTTTTCTCCGACCTACCCTCTACTTTCTCCCCAACAACCGATTGGTTTTTTCTCCCTCCCCGACTGCATCCTGATCATCTTCCATCCCCTCACTTCCGGCAATAACATCATCACCGGCCAATGCCACTACCACAAGTGGCCATCTTCTCTGGCCAACCCCTCCACCAGCCCGGTTTCTTTCACACTTCTCTACACAGTTGCCTCCCCGGCACTAGCCACCGCCCATGCATGTTGCCTTGTCGCTACCAACAGCGCCACCTTCGCCCCCATTGGCTAGTGCCACCACCTTTCGACCTCACCTCCTAATCATTCCCCTCATCTATCCCTCCTCCTTCCTCCTCCACCCTCTCCCACCTTCATCCTCTATTCACCAACTTGCTTTGTTTTGGTGGAGAGCCGCCGGCCTCACTACAGCCGTGACCTGCACCACCCGCCACATTTTTCAGGCCGGACAGCTTCCACTATCCCGACACGACCTCCCCATCACTTTCCCAAGTTTGCTCGATCTACCCCGAGCCGACTCACCATGCTGCTTTGATTGCCTCCTCTGGTTGTCGCCTCTCTACCGTTGGCTGCGTCCGATCATCTCCGGCTGTCGTCGGCTGCGTCCTATCATCTCCGGCTGTCGTCAGCCCTCTCTCATCACCATCAACCTCCCCATGCCACTACTGGGGACGACGAAAGCCACCACTTTAGTTGGTTTACCAGGAGATCTTCCATTGCATGTTGCGTAGCCGCCGTCACTGCCAGCCAGATATTCCTCGGCCTAGTCTGCCCCCTCCTTGACCTAACCTGACTAAGGTCAAGCCCTGTCTACTCCTCCCGACGTCCTTCATACCTCACAGCAGCACCACATCATGGCATAGTCACTGATTTACTGTGTTTCCACTGGCTGCCAGCCACCTTCGCTGCTGGAGTAGCTCTGGTAAGGCCCATCAAGTCCTAGCCACGTGCTCCAGTCCTAGCCCAACCGAGTCCTCCCTCGGCTAAACCACAGCCATGTCAACGGCAGCCACAACTATTGCCGCCGCTGCAATCATCGCTGCTTTTGGCGCCGACATTAACTATACGTAATTTAAAATCGATAATGGTCTATCATTAATTAGCATGATGTGTTCATTAATTGTGATGCAAATGGTGTGATTGTAAATAGGTGTTAATTTAAAATTCAAATGCATGTTAACAGATGTTAATGGTGAATTGGGATTAGATAATTAATTTGTAAATTACGTATAAAAATGTTATGATTGAATTAGTATAATTGAATGGTAAGCTAATTATTGAAGTTAGGGTTAATATCTAATTGGATGAGGAGTCATTTCTTATGCCCTGGAATTAGAATACATTATGTTAATAATTGAATTCAGATGTAGGTAGCTAAGAAATAGGTCTTAATCATTGATTAGAATGGATTGTATGATTTGAATGTAAATGTCACATAATGTCGAGTCATTGTTACTCATGATTGGAAGCCTTAGCTTGAGATTTTGATGTAATTGATGTTGCATGTTTCATATGCTGTGATGATGAATAGATACACATGGATTTAGTATGCATGTATCAGTTACTGGGTTTGTGTGTGAGAAAGTGGTAATAAGGGTTTAGGTTTTCATGGTTAGGGCTAAGTTATTATGAGTACTCATCTTATGTTAATAATCACTGGTATTATCTGATTGCATATGTTTTGTTGTGTTCCTTGTTTAACTGACTATGATTTTATATAATTCTTCATCGCATTCATGCATCACATGGTTAGAATGGGTGTTAGTATCTAGTTTTGATGTGTAGGTGAGAAGTAGGAGCTCACCGCTTAGTAGCAAGAACACGCTCAGAGCATCTACCAGGTCTATTTAGAACTCGCCTTTTATTTATTATTCTATTCTATTGTGATTTATTTTTATTGATTGTAGGATGGGTTAAGTGGTGTGTAAAACCCTACTTCGGGTTTGGGTTTTACCCTCTCATAGGTTGGCCGGCTAGAGCTAGGCTCGAGTATGGGGATGAGATGGCCGTATGAACATGTTATGGAGGTTGGGTATGCCCAACATGTAAATGATAGTTTCAGTTATGATACAGTAGAGTACGATTTATAAGTGTATACCCGAGGTATAAAAATGATTTTTTTATGGGTTAGCCAGGGTTTTAGGCCTAGATCTAGGCTGTTGCATTGTTTAATATCTGTTTAGGACTTTCATGGTATTTCATTTGCATGCAGGATAGTGACTTCAGATCACCGGCTTGTTCCCCAATGGGCCTAGTTTGATTGAGTTCTAGTTTGAGGCTTATTTAGTCTTTTTGCCTCGATTCCCACATATATAGTCACTTTATGACACGAGTTAGTTTTGACTTTATACGGTCTTGATCCAAAATTTCTGTCCATATATATATTGCATATATCTATAGCTGGGCCCCACTAGGCCACAAGCTGCCAAACGTTCAATTATGCCATGTGGCAAGATCTGAGCCGTTCACATCAACTCTGGCTTTACAGTGTTATTTTTTGAGAGATTTTCCACAATTTCAGAATTTACAACCTTGCACCACTGGCTAATCTCTAGCTCATATGCAGCCACTGGACCAGCACCATCAGGACTACCTTGCTATTGGCTTTCCATTCCTACCTCTCACAACCATCAGCGCTGCCAGCGACGAAGTTTTACAGCCAGCTTGCACTGCCACCGCCGTCATTCAGAGTTACTTTTCGACATCGGCAAGCCACCCCTAGCCGATGCGACCACCTACTTAGCTGCATCATTCTGAAATCTCAATTTTGAGACCACCCATGACCACCGCCATGGCCACAATCACCGCCAGCGACCCCGTCACACCTGTGGCGATTCCAACTTTTTTCTAGCTATTTTCCAGCCAGCCAGTGGCCGGACTCCGCTAATCATCACCACCATCACCTCGGCATTCAGACCCCCTATCACAGCCTTTCCGCCATCGGTGTTCTCCAGCGACAGGCACTGGCCTCCCCGTCGTGGCCGTTTGCACATGTTTGCGCCCGCGATGCCCATGTTAGCATGCCCAGGTCGTGCCCAAATCTGCTAGTTCAAGCCCATTTCTGTGTCCATTAGTTCAATTAATGTCCACCGAGTCCACCCAACCTTTTTTCCAATTAACCCAAATCGAGTTAGTTCAGCCCATTCAACTCGATTTGGTTCAGCTCGGTTCAGTCTGGTTCAGCTCATTTACGGCCATTTTTTGCCGTTTTTCGACTGCCTTGAGTAATTCGAAAACCTATACGTTAATTTAGATGCATAATCACATTATTTAGCATATTTTGATGTTACGAGTGTTTTTATTTATTTATTTATCTATTTTTCATTATTATTTATTAATTTTTATTTATATATTTATCGTATATGATGAATATTTACATGATTATTTGTTCTTATTAATATTATTTTTACTTATGAGTAGTAGTCTTACTATGTTTACGAAATTGTATATATTTATTTATACATATATTAATTTTTTTATTTGCTCGTTACGTATATGTTCTTATTTGTATTTACTTACATATTTCGTATTTAATAAATATGATAATATTATTATTCATGATTAATGAATATGAACTATTTGATTATTTATTTATTGAATTATTAATTATTTAATTATTTATATGTTTACTAATACAAGTATATATGATATTTACTTGTATTTACACGTGTATTTATATAGTATAATTATATTATTACTTATGATTAGACTATTATTTATGTTCATGTATTCATTATTTATCTAGTTACTAATGAGTGCATTTATTTTTTATTATTTATTATTTATTATTATTATGTCTCGATTTGCTTGCCATGTGTTTGGTTATATGTTTGTTAGCATTGTTTCTTTATTAGGATGTATTGATGATATGAACACTCACCATGAATATGTATCATATAGAGATGTCAGTATTATGTAGTAGTGGGTTTCGATATGGGTTACGAAGTCTGAGATCATCATAGATGTGTCGATGCGCATGGAGCTTTGACCATGGGTCCATAGAACTCTCTCTTTCCTTGATCTCTACTTGACTCCCTGCATGATGCGTTTAATCTTGTTTTAGACATACGATGACATCAATGGCTTTTTATCGGATACTTCTAATGTTGGACCATTTAGCCATGTTTTTTACACATATTTAATAAAAGTACAAAGATGAGATCCCTTGTTTGTTTTCGAAATGAAGCTCCAGAAATATATAATACAAACCTCTTCTCTAAACCTATTATATAAGTACGCACATTTTTACGAACTTCACGAAAAAGAGAGTGAGCGGTATGAAGATAGTTGTGGACCGCACTAGTACTCTTTCAACCTGAGGTAGTGAGGTGTATGAGGGTATTGCATAATGCATCACACTTCTAGAATTTATGGCACTAACATAATTGTTCCTTTTGCCACTCGAGTACCATGGCGGGTGTAATATAGTGGATGTGAGGGCGTAAGCATTGTACGTATGATTATGAATATTAGTCGTGCATGCACACTAACAATTGTTTAATTATGTTTGCTTACTACCAGTGTGAGGCAATTCTAAAGTTTTTTAAGCTTTCATGGGTAATGGAATACCCATTTGCTAGTTTGTACTAGTTACCTTTCGGACCCGTAACACTTGTTACTAGTGTTTTTCATATTATATATGTAGGTCTTGTAATCCTAAGTTGACTTTGGTAAGAGGATAGATAAACGCTACGCACACTAGAGCTCAATAGAGTTATTTTCTTTCCTACTTTTATATATATTTGATTTATTTTGATGAATATTTAACAATGTCTTCCATGCTCATGACACCAAGCAGGTTGTTTCAATCTATTTTATCAATCGAGTCTTACCGACCAACAACTTTAAACATAACTTGACTCAATCATAAAATTTCTGAATTCGTCCTTAGGTGAACCAAAATCGGGGTGTTACATGGTATTTTATCGGATCCACACTTCACTCGTGCCATTTACTTGAATAGTTTTCCAGATTAATAACCGAGGATGAGATCCCTCGAGTATGATTTAGAAAACAAGATCCACCGACTCTCACGTACCATGAGCAAATGCACATCTAGACTTGTGGTTCAAAGGGTACTAAAGGTGACTGCCTGAGAGTATCCGACTTCCGTCTTTAAGGCTAGGAGAATTATGGAGGAAAAAGAAAGCTTAGGATATACTGGTAGTCCCGAGTGACTAGAAAATAAAATGAGAAAATGCCGAGAGAGGCATAAGTAGACCAGTCAGTTCGGGATTCTACCTGGTCTATAGTCTAGTGGCTCCTAAGTAGGTGTCCTTCAAAGAGTTCTAGTGAAGTATATAAATATTTTTCTTCATATGATAGTTAGATCTCATTGTCAGTTTGATATAGTTATACTTCAGACCAATAACACTCATTACCGTTGTGTTTTTATAATGTATATAGGTGATGACTATGAGTTGGATGTGCTAGCCTAGACGGACGAGCAGTGATGTCTCTTGCACACACATGTTAGATGAAATAATGTTTAGTACTTTGTTTATAATGCCATTATATTGAAAATGATGTGACAAAATATAAGGTATGATAATATGATGTGATATGATATATGCTTCAGTAGAAAATTTTCTAATGATGACATTTTAATATATATGTTTTAGTAAATATATTGGGAAATTGAATATGTACAACAAGTGGGCCAAGACCCTGAATGAAATGTGAATATAATGCACAAGTGGGTCGATATCCAAGATTCAAAAGGATTTATAAAGAAGATTAGAATTTTGTGTGAATAAAAATGTCTGATATATTCATCCAAGCATAGCGATTAGTATCTTCATCTTAAGATGGCGAGAATAGATCCGCACTAGTTGGGTTTGGATTAGCTGAACTAATCGGGACCCGTAACATTCCGGTTCAGTACGCGAGCCTGAACCGGATTTAAGGTGTTAAAGATCGAGTGAAATCCATTCAACCGTCTAAATCAGTGATTAAAGGTAATTTCGCTAATCCTTAGTGTGCTCATGCCTCTATCTGGTGAAGAGTAAACAACATTATTGTTTAGACAGACATACACTAGTGGAAGTGGTGGAGGTGGTGAAGTGTCCACGAGAGTGTAGATCCACCTCACTACTATCCTCATCCATTGTTATCTCCTGGAAATAGTCCATCCAAGTCTTCTGCTCCAAACTCTCATCTATGCTCCAAGTGCTTAAGTGGATTGATTTGCTGGCATAGCCACATCCTCCATCTACAATTATCTATCGAAAGGTCTAAGTTTTCCAAGGTCAACCTCAGTTTATGCCTAATGGATCTGTTTAAGGCACTCGATGGTCCATGCTCATTTGTCACGTCACTACATGAGTATCTCCATACTCCAAGCTCCCCACTTGTGTTATCTCTTATAACTCTGTCTCACAATGTACACCATGTCCCAAAGAAGGATAGATGTGGTAACATGTGAAAGATGGGCAAGTGCTCCAATGTGGTCGCCAAAGTTCTAGGTACTCCTGGTTACCATCTAACCCAACCCTAACTAGTTGTACATATGGACACTCTTAAGTCATCCAAATCTCTAGCATAGTAAAAGGAAAGGACCTGCCTCTCAGCTTATCATAGCATCCATGCTAGCATCTACTGAAATCAAGGTCTCATGTCCATCTCATAACTTCTCAAATTGTTAGCACTGAAATATCTACTACTCAGGTTTGACTAATCAGACCATTTAAAATCCAAAAAAAAAAAAAAGGAAATACGTATCAGCTTAGCTAAGGATAGCTCCACACACTTAGCTCAAAACAGAAGTCTTTCATCTCAATCGACCAAGATATGGCTCTAATACCAAAACTGTGACACTGCAATTTCGGTTCACGTAAGAACTGGATTGAAAATATTGTGATCAAGTCAAGTCATGTCTAAAGCAGCTAATCTATAAGATTCAATCAATAATATAGATCGAAGTAACCCACTAGGAATCAAGTGAATGGAAGACATCACTAAATACACATCAAATATAACTAAAAGTGTAAAAAAATAACAGCATTGAGCTCAAGTGTGTGTAGCATTTATCTGTCCTCCCACCAAAATCGACTCAAGATCTCTAGACCTACATAATAATAGGAAAAACGTCACTAATAAGTGTTATTCGTCCAGAAATAACTAATAGTCAAACTAGCATATGAGAGTTGACCCTTCAGTTAATTAAAAACATTTATATACTCCTTTATAATATCTCTTATAAGGGCATTAATTAGGAGCTGTTGACCTCGCGTGACAATGTCCCCTTTGTTACTCATCTCATGCTTTGTCAACTTTAAAAGTTATCCCTTGAATGGGAACTTCAATTTCTTTTCTTTCAACCCACTACATCCTCCGTATCACTTTTAACCTTGAGTACTGAGGCCGAGTGCTCTTAGGCATGCGCCATTGGTACCTTTTGAAACCACAAAGCTAGACATGTACTGCATTCTAATACCCATACACCTCCACACTTTTCTAAGTTTAAGGAACTTAAAGGTGGAGTTGTCAAGATCCCTTGGGAATGGAATGAAAGCTCACCAAATCTAAAGCCTGCTTTGAGGCAACTTGCGGTGGATCTTGTTTTCGAAATTAGACTCGAGGTCTCTCATCCTTGAGGGTTATTAATCATGAAAGTAAAATACGTCTAAATAGCCCAGTTTAATTTTTGTCTCATAAAATAACCACTTAACACATCCTGCAATCTAAAAATCAAATCATCAGTAAAGTATAGCAATAAAAGTGCGAAGAGTCTCAACAGACCTATGGTCCAAGCTCCAAGCACGTCATCTCATCTACGGCGAACTCGAACTCCGAAACCTACAATGAAGCCCACTCCTAAGTAAAATAATGACATCTCTATATGATCCATGCTCGTGGAGTGTGCTCACATCATCAGTACATTGTAATAAGAAAGACAATATTAAGCAAACCTATAACTAAACATACAACACACTAATTTAGATATAATAATGGAAATAACTAATAGCAAATAATAAATAAATAAATACAAGAAGTCATGAATAAATAGACAAATAATAAATACATGAAAATAATTAATAATCTAATCATAAATTAACAATATCATGTACTATATAAATACAAGGCTAAATAAGAGTAAATATCACATATGCTCATGTTAGTAAATAAACAAATACATAACGATTCAATAAATAAATAACTAAATAAATAATTATTTAATTTTAATTAATCATGAATAATAATAATATCATAGTTATCCAATACGGAATGCATATTTAAGTACAAATAAATAATAACATACATGTAACGAACAAATAGATCAATAAATAAATAAATAAAATTTAGTAAACATAAATAAGATTAATATTAATAAGTAAATATATCAACAATAATAATGAATAATCACATAAGTATTCATCATATACGACAAACCTAGAAATAAAAAGAAATAAACAATAATAAAAAAATAAATTCACATAACATCAAAATATGGTAAATAAAGTGAATATGAATCTAAACTAATGTAAGGTACCTCAAATTACTAAAAACGGTTGAAAATTTGCAAAAAACGGCTAAAAATGATCTAAATCGAGACAAACTGAGTCAACCTAGGCGAGTCTCCTGAGTTGAGTTGAGTCAAGCAACAAGGCAGAATAGCTGAATGCAGACACAGGCTTGGGCATGACCAAAGTCACAAACGGGTGGATAGGACTCAAGCAGATGGACACGAACGCAGGCAGGCAAACGCGAATGCGAGTAGACAAACTTGAACATAGGTATATCGGTCCAGTAGGGCGGGTGAAGCCCGTTGCCAGAAAATCCCGACAACAGTTCATCAAGATCGACAGTCTTGATGATGGGGAAGACAATGGTGGTGGTGATTGGTGGAATCTATCTGCCACTTGGTCGAAAAACTACCAGAATGGACGAAATCCCCGTCAGATGCGGCGACGTTGCCGGCGGCGATCACGACCATGACGGTAATTATGGGTGGTCTCAAAATAAACATCTCGTTGAAGGTAATCTGTCTAAGTGCTCGGATTGGCTAGAGGTGGCTCGTTGGCATCGAAAAATAGCCCGATAGGGAATTGTTGAGTTCGGCAGTTCCAGTGGTCATGGGAAGTATGGATGGAAAGCCGATCACGAAGCTGTCCTAGGAGTGCCAGTCTGGTGGTCGCGAGCGAGCCGCAGACTCGCCGTCGGAGAGCCAAAGTGGTGGCGGTGCTAGGGTTGAAATCATCAAAATCATGAAAAATCTTCTTAAAATATCTGGGTGAAGCTAGGACTGACGTAGACAGCTCTGATATCGCCACACATGGCAAGATCTGAAAGTCTGAGAACTCAGTGGCCTAGTGGGGCCCACATATGGGTATATGCAATACAGATATAGACGAAAAGCTTGGATCAAGACTATCTAAAATGAAAACTGAGTCAAATTTTAAAAGTGACTCTATAGGTAGGAATTGAGGTATGAAGGCTAAATGGGCCTCAAACCCTAAACTCAATTGGGTGAAAATCTACGACTCAATTAAACTGGGCCCACATGGGTACAATCCAGTCATCTGAAATCTCTATGATGCATACAAATGAGATACCCTGAAAATTCCAAATGTATATTAAACACTACAATGGCCTAAATCAAGGCCTACAACCCTGGCTAACCATTAAAAATCTTCTATATACCTTGTGTATACACTGATAACTGACACTTTGCTATAGCCTAACTAAAGTTATCATCTGGATTTTTTGCATACTTAGCCACTATAACATGCTCATACGGCCATCAGGGCCCCATACTCATGATCTATAAATTAGTCTGGCTTGAGCTTGCTCGTACCGACTCGAGACTATTCCAAACCGTGCAAAACTACAAGAAGGTAAAACCCTAACCCAAAGCTGAGTTTTACAAATGCCGTCCTATGTCTAAAATACAGATAAAACTCGACACTCAAAGGGTCAAGAAAAGGAGAATCAAAGGAGTCTTATAGACCTGGATGAGTGGAGCTTTGTGTGCTAGAACAACAAGCTTAACGTGCGTATCTTAGCACAAAGAAGGAACTGAATCATGATCGAATCACATCAACATGTATATTGAGGCAAAACCTCCACACATGCGCAACTCATAGAAGACACACAATTATACTAATTAGATTTTTAATAAAATGTTAAACCTCATTAAGTAACTTAATCCTTATTTAGGGATTTGTGTACACTTAGTTGGATTTGACCAATTTTAGGTTTTAATTGAACTGGCTTACTGGAGAATTTTTGGATGAGCCAAACAATGTTCAATTGGGCTAAATTTAGGACCAATGGGCTCTAATACTCTAAGGCTTATGGGTAATTTTTACCAATGCTGGCGCTTATGCTAACATGGTAAACAAGGCCCACTAAGGTTGGGCACCAATTTGTTATGGGTTATTCGTGGGCATAGAAACTCCAAATGGGACTGGGTCAGTGGGGGTAGTTATCCCACACCTTGGTATTTATCCCAGTGAAATTTCAGGTAGAAAATCCAAGTTGTTATTCCCAAGTAGGCTAGGAAATGGAAGGTTTTGGGTTGGTCATTTATGAAGATGGGGTAACCTAACAGTATTGGGAAATTTATTACTCGCGATATAATAAACCATCGGCTGGAAAATTTAGACACAATTCTACTCGGATACATAGTAAGGTGTGGGACAAATTTCAACCAAATACGTCACCATTTGCTTATATTTTAGGATTTAACATCTGGGCCCAGGGAAGTAACCCTTCATTCCTACACACTCCAGATTACTGACCACGAAGACACCTTCAATGATTCTTATTAAACCCCAAACTTGACGTGGTTTCTTTTAGACCGTTAGTTCATACTTAAATAATTTTTATAAATTTTATTAATATAGTTTAGGTTACTCACTACGGAGCCCAAACTCAGAACATGGTAACACAATCACACAAAACAGCATGCATAGTACATAGTTAGGGATTTGGTTCATACCTTTTAGTGGTTTGATTAGGCTTATTATTTTTCATGTAAAATAATACACATAAATGAATAAATCTACACAAGTATGTCTCCAAAATCTTGCTACATCATGGAGTAAAAGTTGGGAAAAGTGGCGGCATGGTCACTTGAAAAATGGAAGCCGCTAACTTTCTCTATGTTTGGTCCCCTTTCATGCATTTAGACACCAAAAAGTAGACATTCACAACATTAAACATGTAGATATATGTGTTTTGAGTATAACAAGACCTAAATAATGCAAATAGGACACCTACAAAACAAGTTATTAGTTTTATGGTAAAACAATGCATGGTAATGATAGCAGTGCATTCGAAAATACATATCTATTTCTCTACATGCTCAAATTGGATGAAACTAACTCTATAGAAACTTAACAAACCGATATATTTGAATCAATTATGGAATAAATGTATAACAGGTCAAAGGAATGCATACAACATCAACAAAATGCAAGGAGAGGCAAAGATGCCAGTTTTACCTCTAAGGGGACCAACGAGAGGTCTCTTGGCGCTACCTACTCAAATACCTATGACCCTAGGTAGCTAGGCTAGGCTAGCAGGAGCCTACAAGGGCTTGGAATGGTCTGTAAGGGAGTGGGGAGCTAGAGGGAGTGAAGGGAGCAAATGAGCAAAGGTTTTGAAATTGAGGAACTCAGCTTCTATTTCTAGGCAAAAATCTAGGCCAGCACAAGGTTCGTAGGGTGCCTTTCTGCTGCGCTCTAGCAAGCCAGATCATAGAAGCCAGGAAAATTGGGCACACAAGCCGGTTTCATGAACTAGGTTGTGGGCCAAACCGGTTCAGCTTTTGGGATGCACAAGCACAGCCCAGCACCTTTGTGCTCTGTGAAAACGGTGGAAAATTCAAAAGTGTGGGTGCAAGGGCGTTGAGCCAGCGCCTTTAAGCACAGACTTGAAACCCTAAACCTAAAACTAGCTCGCAAAAGGGCACTTGGGCAACACCTTTGTGCTAGAATGTGACTACACTCACCTAGGGTTTTCTCCCTAGCATGGACCGGGCGACCATGAGAACCGTGTCGTGGGTCCTGGTGGGGATGGGATCAATCAAGAGAGTTACAAATACGCAACAAGCACACACTAGACAAGCAAGGGACTTGGTCTTAACCTCTAACTAGGCTCGACTCTACCAAACCAATAATAAAAGGGTCGGGCATGAAGCGTCAAACGATGGTATTGAAGCCAAAAGAGGCTTAGGTCAGGCAAAGACATACCATATCATACTCAAATCATGCGAAGGAGGGCCGGATACTAGTAACCTGACTCGGGTAACAACCAAATCAACTCAAAAACGATCAGCTAGACTACCCGGGTTTTACACTTGCCTTGGAAAGCTTTATTTGACCACACACTGTAAAGAGAAATGGAAGGGCGGAGAAGAAATTGAGGTGGTCGTTGTTAGTATTTAACCTTATTTAAATTAATCTTTTCTTCCTTTAGTGGTGTTTTTCTTTGATTCGTGGTGTGTGATCTATTGTTTGCATAGAAGGGCCTATGTTACATGTATAGGTATGCAGAGCTAAGATAAAATATGGGCTAGGGCCTACCATTTTTTTGCACTCTCACAAGCTAGGTACCGACAGCACGTTGAGTCCACACGGTACCGATCCTTCTTCCTAGCCAATGGTAGCCGACCCATAACCTATCACTTCGCGGTGGGAGCACCCAATAAGGGTAAATATTGTGGTTTGCGCTATGCTCTTATTACTATTTAGCATCTTCCTCCGGTTCGGGTCCCCTCACCTAGATACTGCAACTCATGAGTGTTTGTTCAGTTGGATTGAGGAGTTAGAGACCAGCAAACAGAACCTGCAAACAAAAATGATTATATTACAATAGGAGATCAAATCTAAGGCTGAGGAAAGAGTGCACCAGATGAGGGAGGAGCTTGACGCTAGGGATTGCTGGCTCATCGAGTCACTTGATGAGAGGGAGAGGCAGACGAGTGAGTGGTGGAAATAGGAGGCTAATAGACGAGATGAGCTTATGCTTCGTCAGATATTTCGTATGGTTAAAGATTATCGTCATGGCCCTGCTTAACCAAGTTCAACGCCTCTCAACTAATCTGATCATCCAACTACTTGATTATCCATCACGTTCATGTTGCAAATGACTTTATATTTATTATATCTGGCCTTAGTTTGCATTTGACGAATTATTTTTAATCATATAGATATACATATATGTGGCATCTTAAAAGTATATCCATAACGATTATATGTTTAATAGTAAATTATGAAATAAAAGAAATCCTTCTTTTGTGTTCAGTTTGCAGCCGCAACTGCAATTGCAAATATTTGTGACCGACAAAAAACTGATAGATCACCCAATTTGTGACCGCATTAGCAACTGGGAAGCTGGTTGTAAATATTTTAAAGCCATATTTGCAATCGCGTTTGCGGTCACAAATTATGCAACCCAAATGAGATGGATATTCCGGTTTCAAAATTAGCAACCTGGACTAGCTTCCGGTCACTAAGTTTAGGAGCGTCCATGACTTTTGTGACTGGATTTTCCCATCGCAAATCCTATTGCTAAATTTTCGGTGACGGAGCGACGGGAAAATTGGTCTTTACAAACTACATTTGCAATCATTGATGTCATGTATATATATATAAATACTATGGTGCGCTCTAAGTTTTTGCAGTGCACCATACACTGCTGAACAAGAGCCGTTGGATCAAAATCTAGCGGCTCTTGTTCATCTTCCCTTTTTCAAATCTTTAGGCCCAATTGCCGGCCCGACCTGCCTGACCTGCCCGAACGGACTCCTGCCCGCGACCGCACCACCGCCTGCTGTAGCGGCGTCGCCCCT
This sequence comes from Piper betle, assembly GCA_033002965.1. Classification (NCBI taxonomy): domain Eukaryota; kingdom Viridiplantae; phylum Streptophyta; class Magnoliopsida; order Piperales; family Piperaceae; genus Piper; species Piper betle. The sequence continues at coordinate 89,273 of JAURVB010014856.1, forward strand.
TGCCGGTGGCCCCGCCCTCACCCCCTCCACCCGCCCGGCCACCACCCGCTACCGTGGTCCCCACCCCCAGCCGACACCCTGCAGGTACTGCCAACCCCCCTCTCTACCACTGCCTGATCTGCGCCCCTCTGCCCCCCGCCCACCCTCGGTTGGAGCCCTCCGCTACCGCCCCTCTGCCCCCCGCCCACCCTCGGTTGGAGCCCTCCGCCACCTCCCCTCCGCCACCGCCTGGTGCGGTGGCAGAGGGCTCCAGCCGAGGGCTGAAGGGGGTGGAGGGGCCACGGATCGGGCAGTGGTGGAGAGGGGGGTGCGGTGGCAGAGGGCTCCAGCCGAGGGCTGAAGGGGGGTGGAGGGGCCACGGATCGGGCGGTGGTGGAGAGGGGGGATCGAAGGGAGGGTGGCGGAGGGCACTAGCCAAGGGCGGGCGGGGGTCAAAGGGGGCACGGATCGGGCAATGGCGGAGAGGGTGGGGGTTGGAGGTAGTTGTAGGGTGTCGGCTGGGGGAGGGTACCACGGTGGCAGGCGGTGGCCGGGCAGGGGGAGGGGGTGGAGGGCGGGGCCATACGGGCAGGGGGCGAGGCTGCGGTGGCACGGTCACGGGTGGGAGGTTAGGTTCGGGCGGGTCAGGCGGGTCGGGCGAGCAATCGGGCCTGTAAATATGAAAAAAGAGGATGAACAAGAGCTACTGAATTTTAATCCAACGGCTCTTGTTGAGTAAATATGGTGCACTTTAAAAATTTATAACAGTGTAATATATATATATATATATATATTACCCGTACACCCTATCTCGTTCTTTATATATATATATTTTTTTGTCAATGGAACCAACTATCCCATCGATTTGACATAAATTTATGATAGTCTTTGACTATAGACTATTGGGCCTTATCTTGAAATCCCTGACTGGTTGTCAAATATACATAACACAAGAACGAGTGGTGAATCAACAAAATGTTGTCAAGATCAAATCCAGGCCACCATCCAGGGACCATATCACTCAAGCTGATTCGCCTGTGGGCTTCATTCTCGTCTACACTAGTATTTATTTGGCTCTCAAACCACGTACAGTGACATGGTCCACTCACATTAAACCATTCTTGTCAGAGACATTCCCTCGCAACGAAATGTAACTGACTAACAGCAATAGATCGTGTATGATTTAAATGCTCCTCTTCTAACCTATGGCTACTGAATGTTAAAGGGATGTACTGTTCCACCAATCACCACATTAGTCACTTATGCAATCAACAATGTGGAACAAACATATAGGCTACCATTTTTTCCAAGATCACCTCTAAGTTGGTTAAGTATAAAAATTTGGCTTCATACTAACAGTTGTTGCAGAAGTAATGATTTTTAATATTGAAAGATACGACAATAAGTTGCGGTTTTTTCAAGGAGATTGTTTAGTATGGGCTAATGTGGATATACCAATATCAGCTAAGAGGAGATATAACCATCTATTAAGATCACATGATCGTTAGTTTTCAAATTGGGCAAAGTTATTGTCATTGCCCGTGTATCTTTGTAATATAATGACTTAAGTTTGCTAGAGTTGGCAGAGGGTATCACTTATAAATTTTTTCCTTATTCACTATAATTTTGCATAAGCACGCTATGCATTTTTTAATTTTAGTTGCTTTTTTATTGATTTACCTGTTCTGTTCTGCTGAGGTTTTGATCTAAATTGGTTTAATGCTGTTATTGCAAAATTGCAAAACTGTGATGATCTTTCTATAGGCTGCAGCCTTGCTATATGTAAATCTGCAATTAGAAAGACAGTCTAATCACTTTTTTGGGGGCATTCACTTCCCTTATCAACAGATATCAAATGATTTCTCTTTAGGGTTTGTATAGTTGTCCCGAAGTAAAATATAAAAAAAATGTAAAATTTTGAGGTTAATAATTTCATTGTGTTTTGATGTCCAAAAATTTAGTCAAAACGAATTTTATTTCCATTCAAAGAAAGTCTAAGTAAAATTTTACAAAGTGATATTTTCCTCTGAAAAATAATAAAGTACATTAATGAAAAATTTTGGAAAACACATATGGAAAAAATATTTCATTTTCGTATTAATTTCCTACTATCCAAATATATAAGGGAAATCTTTAAAATTTTTATATAATCTCATTTCATTGTATTTTTATTTCCTTTTTTTTCATTTACACTACTTTTATGCCAACTAAACTATGACAACCGGATTTCGGTTCACCTAAGAACTTGGATTTCACGTTTAAAGCTAGTTGTCTATAAGACTCAATCGATAATATAGTTTTAAATAACATGCTTCATGTTAAGATAATGGAAGACATTACTAAATACGCGTGAAAATCATCAAATATAAAAAAGTAAGAAAGGAAACAACTACGCTGAGCTTAAGTGTGTGTAATGTTCATCTATCCTCTTACAAAAATCGACTCATGATCACAAAACCTACATATATAATAGGAAAAATATCTATAACAAGTGTTAATAGTCCAGAACTAACTAATAGTACGATTAGAAGCCGTCGTCCTAAGATCGATAGCATCCCATTCTTAGTTATCTCATACATCATCAACTTAAAAAACTATCCCTTGCGCGAAAATATCAATTTCTTTCCTTTTTTCTTTAACCCTTTGCATCCTCTGTATTACTCATGGACTTGAGTATAGAGGCTGAGTAGACTCAGGCATGCGCTTTAAGTACCTTTTCAAACCACAAGTCTATACATATAATGTATAACAGTACCCATAATCTCTACATTTCTCATAGTTTAAAGACCTCAAAGGTAGAGTTATTAGGATCCCTCTGGAATAGAACTGACGTTCACCAAAACCAGACCCCGCTTTTATTAACATGCACCTACTTGTGTAGCGGGGTTGTCAGTTTTCCCCTGTCTCACATCTCATTGGAAAACACTGATAAAATCATATATAGACCTCAAAAAGGATTTATATAGTAGCTCCAAAAGCAACTTTCAGTAGATCTTCTTTTCAAAATCAAACTCGAAGGTTCTCATCATCGAGAGTTATTAATCACAGAAGTAAAATATATCTAACTGGCCCATGTTAAGTTGAATTTAATAAAACAACCACATAACACATCATACGACCTAGAAATCAAATTAGCAATAGAGTATAGGGATAAAATTAAGAAGTCCTAACGGACCTAATCCAAGCTCCAAGCATGACATCTCATCTATGGCAAGTTCGGACTCCAAAACTTACATCTAAACCTACTGCTAAGTAAAATACTACCATATCTACATTATGCATGCTCGTAATATGTGCTCACATCATCAATACATCATAAAAAAAATTATTAAATAAACGTACAACTAAACATACAACCTGCAAATTGAGACATGATAAAAGAAATAACTAATTAATAAATAATGACTAAAAAAATAAATACACTTATGAATAAATAGATAGATAATAAATACCTAAAATTAATAATACTCTAATTACAAAATATTATTATTATTAAAATAAAAGTAAATATCACATATACTCGTATTAGTAAACATATAAATAATTAAATAAATAAGTATATATTCATTTGATAAATAAATAAATAAATAGGTAATATTAATTAATAGTGACTTATAATAATATCATAGTCATCCAACACATAATATGTAATTAAATACAAATAAATGATAACATACATGCAACTAGCAAATAGATAAATAAATAAATAAATGTATACAATTTAGTAACATAAATAATACTAATAGTAATAAGTAAATATATCAATAATAATAATAAATAATTACAGAAACATTTATCATATGCAATAAACATATAAATAATAATAAATAAATAATAATAAATAAATAAATAAATAAATAAACACATATATAAAAGCACTCATAATATCAAAATATGCTAAATAAGGTGAATATATTTCTAAATTAATGTACGGGTTCTCGAATAATAGAAAATGGTCGAAAAACGACCATAAAAGGAGCTGAACCAAAATGAACCAAGTCGACCCAAGTGAGTCGACCAAGTCAAGTCGAGTCAGCTTTGTCGAGTCAAGCAACAATGCCTGGCTGGGTAGCTGGACGCTCCCACAGACTCAAGCATGACCACAGGTCTGCTGGGCAAGCGAACACGGTCAGGTAGACAGACACAAACGCGGGCTGCAAGACATGAGCCCGGGTATACAGTTCCGAAGGGGCGGGTGGCGCCCGTTGCCAAAATACATCAACGGAGGCGCAGTAGAGGCTGCCACAGGTAGGGATCGATAGAGATGAGGACGGGGAGGATGCTAGTGGTGACGGTTGGTGAGGTCTGACCGTCGGTTGGCTGGAAAATGGCTCGAAAGGGGTGGAATTGCCGTCTGGTGTGGTAGTGTCGCCGGCGACGATCGTGGCCATGGCGGTGGTCATGGGTGGTCTCAAAATGAAGATCTAGACAAAGGTAATATGTTTAGGTGGTCGGATCGACCGGAGGTGGCTCACCAGCACCGGAAAACTGCCCGAAAGGGCTATAGCAATGGCAGAAACGGGTGTGAAAACTCTATTGCCGGCAATCATGGGGACACCAGTCCGATGGCCAAGGGCGAGCCAGGGACTCGCTGGAGACAAGGTGAATTGGCAACAGCTCTAGGGATAAATAACTCTGTAAAGGTGAGAAAGTCACCCAAAATCAATGGGAGAAAGCTAGGGCTGAGGTGGATGGCTCGATCTCACCATGTGGCACGATGTGAACGTCTAACAACTCGTGGTCTAGTGGGGCTCACCTATGGGTATATGTAATATGTATATCGACGGAAAACTCAATCGAGACTATATAAAGTCAAAACTAACTCAAGTCCTAAAAGTGACTCTATAGGTAGGAATGGATGCAAGAAACTAAATGGGTCTCAAACCCTCAACTCAATTGGGTGAAAACCTATGACTCAATCAAGCTAGGCACATAGGGGCACAATCTAGTGATCAAAAATTCATATGATAAATGTAAATGAGATTCCCTAAAAGTCCCCAATGGATACTAAACGCTGTAACAGCCTAGATCTAGGTATAAAATCCTAGGTAATCTGTACAAATCATCTGTATACCTCGTGTATATACAAATAACTCATACTTTGTTGTAGCCTAACTCAAGCTATCATCTACATAACATGCTCGTACGACCATCTAGACCCTATACTCATGATTTCAAACCGACTTGAAATTGGCCTAAACCGAGGCAAATTACAAGCGGGTAAAACCCTTACTCGAAGCTGGGTTTTACACAAACAGACCTTAATTAACTCTATAGAAGATTTAATACAAAAATTCAATGTTGCTTAGTTTTTTAGTCTTTAGTTCAATACAATGCCTCATAATATGTGGAAAGGTTTCATGTCTATCTAAACTCACTCATATTTTTTAAGAGATTGCTTAGTATCATTATTGTTGTAGGCAAGGCCAATCAAATCGAGTCGAGCGTCACCTTCATTATGCTCAGCTTGTATGTAAATTAGTTTGCTTTGTTCTTTTATAGGAGGTTCTATTTTTACGAGCTGACTTGAGCGGATTGAAAGTTTATTCTAAGCATTCAAGCTCGGTTCATGTTTGATAAAGTTATGTTTAAGCTGAGCGACCAATTAGTTCGTGAAAAAATAGTATTCCATGCTATTTTATAGGTCGACAATGATAAATAAGCTGCCATTATACTTATATGTTAAGTTAGTTGGTTGATAATTTAAACTAAGTTGAACATTTTATCAAGGTTGAATGCATCAGCTCGGGCTCCAAGCAAAAGCTGAGCCGAGGTGAGCTGTGTGGAGCTTTTTATCATAGCTCATGAGGCTAATGATTTCAACCCGAGCTTTGTTCAAGACCAACCGAATTTATTTTACTTGCAAGCTAGCTTCGCTTGATTACGTGCTGAGTACCAGCTGCTATGCTGATATAACGATATCAACATTATGTAGATGTACCAACCATTTTGATTATACAGTAATATGTCCACCACTTTCATGTCAATGAAATAGACTATCTAATAAAAGAACTCTTATAATTCAATGGTCATAATTTAAAAGCTCATATTAAATTTAGCTAATATAAGAATATTAATTAATAATTATTGCTTATACTAATTCTTTATCCATTATTTAATTGCTTATGAATATCCACAAGAAGTGAAGCAGACTAAGATAAAGATTGATTAGGAGATCAGGTATCCATTGACATACAAATCATTGGTGGCCACCCAGTCTGAAATTCAAATATAATAAGATCAGGGTTCTCCATCTTTCTTCATCACATGATATTAAACGAGGCGAGAAATCTGGCTTTTCGCTTTAGGGTCTTCTTGCCGTGGGCTTCATGTGTGTGTAATTGTACATGCATATCTAGATCAAAGGCATATCTAGATCAAGATATTAAAACTTAGCATGAGAGGGAGATGTAAATAAAGGGCATCCACTACATTGGTAGCAAGTATTAATGGCAATTTAAATGCTGGGCATCTTCCACACTATTAGTACTACAATTACTAGCTAGCGGGCGGAGAGTTATTGCTGTTGTGACTAAGAATAGTGTCAATCAAACAAGACAGACATTCCTTTTTCCAGGTGTTACACAACGATGAGTCTTTTTCTACCCGCGTTATCCATTGTGAATTTGGATCAGTCATCTATATCAATAGTAAGCCACATGGACAACTTGTAAATTAGCTGGTATATGATATCTCTTTGCGCACACAAAGATTCACAAATTTAGTGTGCCGCTCATGTAGCTTTATTGGAGTTAATAATCATAAGGGATTATACTAATTAATTATCATCTTTTATTAAATAAGAAGTTGTTAAAAATTGAGTTTTGAATAAAAGTAGGATATTTGACCTGTAATGACTTAAGTTTTCTAACATACATAATCCCCACTACAGACCGTTACCACATATCCTACAATCACACATGCATAATATAACATAAATGAACATTATATGTAAAATGATTTGTTATAAGTCATTTGTAAAACCCATGACTCGAGTTAGGGTTTTACGTTACCGAACCAGTCGGTTCGACCGTTGGTTCGAGTCGAGTCAGTTTCATGAATCGTGCTGAGTCGATACCAGCCGTGAGTTATGAACGATGAGAGTTAGGTGTACCTGAATATATGATGATAACGTCGAGAAGATGGTGAGATACGAGTTATCTAAATATATGAAAGTATGCAGTATTTTTTTCTTTTTATATGTTTGATCGTAGAAATAGTTTTAGGCCGAATAACGCGTTAGGACGCGTTGGATTATGTTCGGGTGGGTTATTAGTTATAGAGCATGTCATTTAGATGTTGTTGTGTTTGTTTTATTTTATGGAATTTTTCCATATTTTTCTAGATTTTTTAGAATTTATTACGAACTAGTTATTATTTTGACTCGAGTCGGAATCGAGTCAATACTCATTTACGAAACTG